>BLKR01004136.1:0-118452 GCA_011170035.1 Teleogryllus occipitalis
TGATTTGTGGCCAATTACACATGGGATTCCACAGGGTTCGATTTTAGGTCCTGTTCTTTTTCTACTGTACGTAAACAATATGTCTTCGTCAATTCAAAACAGGATATTTCTCTTTGCTGATGATACAAATATTCTTTGCTTTAAAGAAGTTTGTATAGTAAGTACAGTACAATATCGAATGTTTCAAATTGTTTTCTTAATAACAATTTAATAGTAAACGAAGAGAAACAGCTCGTTGTTAACTTTGTTCAGGATTCAATTTAATACGTATATGAGTTAGGTTAGTGATCCCAGATTTCAAGAAAACGTGTACGAATTGAACTTCTCCCAATAATATGTCACACAGAGTTTTTAACATTTTTTGACATGAAAAATTAATAAGAGTTCAAGAAAAAATGAAGTTAATCCAGTGCTCTTAAAATATAATATGTATGTGCCAATGAACTGGTTTTGAAATTAAAACAAATAATATAATTTCTCAAAGTCATATCTACGCTAACCTTTCGTAAACTATGGTCAATTTAGATGTTTTTCAAAAACCAACTCTCCGCTGGCGTCAGGCATGAGCACTACCTGCCGCTCTTAAGTAGCAGTAAGAACTAGGCGGTACAAATCCGCAATTTAAGGTGTTTCGCGTGGCAATAACAAATAATTTTCGGGAATTGTTTAAGAATATTTCCATTGCACATGAGCAGCTAACACTTTGTTCGTCTGTATCCTTCACATATATATTCAGTTTAAAAAACAGGACATTTTTACACATGCCGCCTCTAAACATTCCCATCTGAGAGTTTCGCACTTGTGTTGGCCGAACTCCATTGAGATGTCACCACTAAATATTAGTACTGAGTTTAACTGTACTTCCGCTTCTGTTTACGTACAACCCGATGTCATCCATGTGGAGGTGAGAGAATCTAGGACTTGACTTCGATGTTTGATGCCCGAGTCAGGTCTTTCATATGAATAATTGTAAATTATCGCAAGGAGGGCTAAGGAGGAGCACGGGACCGGCCGAGGTGGCTCAGAGCATCAATTGATGATCCTGCAGAGCCCCTGTCCGGGAGGTTCTAGATTTCGAGTCCGACGATGGCAAGAGTTTCAACACTCTACCGTAACAAACGCGCAACGAAGCACCCACGCGGTCTTTCCTATCAATTTATCACCCTATTTTCATCCCTTACACTTACACGCTCTACACTACCACATATATCGGAGATCCGTCGGGAGCTAAGAGCTTGTCCTGGCTAGGACGGTTCCTCGCTGGTGGGAGATACCGTGATGGGGAAAACTCCTCTAGCTGACGTGATCAGCGCTGGATATCACCCTCTAGTAGGGGAAGAACTCAGCCATCTACTGCGGTACAAATATGCACTACACTTACGGCACTAGTTGCCATAGCAATTGACGCGACTGTAAACACGTAATAGTCTATAAGTCAATCAAGAGTACGGACAGCAGCGGAGAAAGCGAGTGTCCTTTGAATATTTCTCGATGTGACTTGAGATAGTGTTTCGTAGCCACAAAGCATGTGTTCCAGAGACGCACACTTGCTCGAAAGAACTTCCATGGCTTTAGAAGAACTGTCATTTCAAGATTTTCTAAATGTTTGTTCATAGTTTTAGGACTAAGTTGTGTGAAGGAAATTATTATTAACGCTTTATTAAAAACTTTCTTTACTTCTCACTATTTTTAATTTCTCGTATACGTACGTGGGACAAGACCGTAAAGGCAGTCCACACCAAGGAAATTAGAAAACTTTACCACGAGAAAGTCTGTGCCATTCTGTACCACCACTAGTTCTTCATTTCGTAGAAACTCATATTTACTGATCTTATTGCTATAGCTATTGTCGATGTAGTGGGAAAGTGGAATGGCTATGTAGGTCCGATGGACGTCTTTTTGTAGAGTAAACTGATGCCAAGTCTAGTGGTGAGTTGGTGATGACAATTATGACTTCTCGATCCCAATGGAATTAGAGATCTCTTATCAAGTACTGGTGGCAGTTCATACTTGTAGAGTAAACTGATGCCAAGTCTAGTGGTGAGTTGGTGATGACAATTATGACTTCTCGATCCCAATGGAATTAGAGATCTCTTATCAAGTACTGGTGGCAGTTCATACTTGTAATAAGATGATGCTCACGCTATGATTCCTGCTAAATTCTGATGAGTGATTTTTTATCGTTGTATCTTTTGGGTTTTATATTCTGGTTTCACACGCGTATGACTGTGTTTGGAAGTGATCCTTTTATTTATTTTATTGTTTATGACATGTCTTGGCATTTTGCACATTTGTTAATGAAAATGTGCAATGTTCAAATGTCCAACGTTTAAAAAAATGAAATTGCATCCTGGATTAAGCATTTCCGATAATTACTGCCATTACTGTTTTGAATCACCATCTTGAAATTAGTAATTTCGTCAAAGAGGTTTTTGCTTCTTGATTCCTTTTGTCTAATTTACTTACGAATATGCCATGCATTTCTGTTCATTTCTAATTCTTACTCTGATTTTCTATTAATATGCTTTCTGAGATGAAGGGTACCACCTGACACGTGCAGTGGAGGTGCTCTAATATCCGCTTTGCAAATGAAGTTGTTCATGTATTGGAAGTTTGTTTCTCGAATAGTAGGATCTGAAATTGTTGATATGTTTGATCTGTAGTACTCATCTGTAATGCCCATGCTGCCAACGAATGTAGGAAATGTGATGTGTTCTGTATTTGATTTTGGCTGTTTCATTCCGTGTACTATCAATAGTGTTCTGACTACTCTGGTAGATTTTTCACGTCCGTCACTGTTTAATAAATCCAAAGGTTCAATTCTACAATCGCCGAAAGTCGTCATGCCAGTACTGATAAAAGTCTCCCTAAACTGCCAAAGTAATTGTGTTGTTTTGTCGTGTGGTGGTTAGTGACTCTTGCTTGAACAAATGCTGAGTTATTAAACAAAATCAAAATGAAGACATTTAATCTGCAAAACATGCAACAAGCAAAAACAAATCAAATCCAAACTCAAATTAAAAAGTAAAGAAAGAAAGAAAGAAAAAAATCTCAAACATGAGACGAAAAAATCTTCCTGCAGAGATAAATAATGTAAATTCTTATTTTTCTAGTTAATTTTCATTTTTGTCGTTTTAATAAACAAAGAAATTCAAAGATTTTTTACATTTTCCCTGCCCTTTTGAGGAGTGAGAGACATTTGCAACATCACCGTAATGATGTCGTAAGTGTTTTTTGTAACACCTTTTTTTAATGTGAAAAAAAATTCCTATTTTTTAATTAAGAAAGACAGTAGGCCCTAAAAATGAAATGATTTGCATGGAGTTTATTAGATGGAGATCTAATGGATATATAATTGATGGTAACTTCAAAATACTGTGATGAGCATGAAATTTAATTAAATATTTCGTACTAAGTATGTTTAACCCCTACGGGTATTAAATTTTTAACACTTATTCGTATAATTGTGTCTGATATATTAATCTAAAAATGTTATAATCAAATAAATAATATTTGGTTTACAAAATATAAATGGGAAAATAAAACTTTGCCTTTCAAGATTCCTTATTCCTCTCATTCATACACAAACTTTTCCTATGAATTGAACATAACTGATTTGAGCAGAAGCCAAGTTGTGAAGAGACGAATGAAAAACATCTTTTTCTTGCTGATTAATTTATTTTGGGGGCTTCAGCATCAGACATCTTCTCTCATTCTCTGAAGTTTCATAAATATCCACAATTTTTTATAAAAACTCACAAAATTTAAAACGCAGCTATTTCTTGGCTCTAAAGTATAGCATTCTTTCACAAACCACGAACGATCGTGAAGATCTCTACAAAAAATCTATATAGTCAATGAAAATTCGTATTCCTTTATTTCGGGATCTGAAATGAGCGGCCACGTTGTGAGAGCGAACTGATATTCCGTCAAACGCGTCATACGTAACGGACGAAAAGTCGTTGAACGAAAACTAATTGACAAAGTAAATAAATTGTTACTCGAAACAGAAAGAATCGGCATACTTCACATCTTTCCTCATAATTCCTTCCATGAATCAGTGCTAACTACTTCGAACGGAAGCCAAGTAAAAAAAAAAATCCGACTTTTTCCCTTGAACCTGCAGCGCGGTGTCGGGCGGGCCAGCTCGAGCGAGGCCATACATCACACTCCCCACCCGCGACGCGCGCGGCGCGGGCGGAGGCGGAGGCATCCCCCCACTGGGCGCGGAGCACCCAAGCGTGCGCGCGGCGGGCAGCGCTATTGGCCGCGAGGGGCACCGCCCCCTTTGGGCCCGCCCACTGCGCCCCGCGTCCCTCGCACCCAGCCTTCGATCTGCTAAGCGGAAGGCGGCTGCTTGACGCGGCCGGAGCTCGGAGCTGTGAGGCCCGCCTTCGCGCCGGCTTCTCTGCCCCGCTCGGTCCCGTCCCGCCCATCCCCGCCCAGCCCCGCCTCGCCTCGCTCCCAACGCACGGTCCCGCTCCGCCTGCGATGCGTCCGCGACCAGTTCGGGCCGAGTCATCGAGCAGGCGCCTGGGCCCACGTGGTGCGGGTCGCTCTCTCAACGGTGCGTGTGCCGCGGCTAAACCGACTCATCAAGACGAGTCAGAAATTCTACTCCACTAGTTTCAGGAAATGCGAGTTTGTGCGCGGGGTCGTCTACGTGTGTTCTCCGATTGTTGATCAACGCATGAAAGCGAGTTGTGGTGACGTATCGAAATACCATTACACGTGAACGGTATTTTAAGACTTGGAATAGGATTATGAGAAAGATGAAATATCAGTGAGAGTATACTGCAACGGCCCACTGATGTTCATCAAAAAACTTTGTTATTGTATTTTGAATAGCTATAGGCCTATTATCGTTCCAATTATATTTCTACGTTAAATTGGATGTGTGCAAAATGTCATTCTGTATTTACTGCAAAAATCGCAGCATTTATTTTCGAGGCTATCCTGCTTTAGCGATCAGGACTGAGAAAATTGGAAATTGCTTTTCGTCAATGTAAATGATTCTCAATTACCAACATAATTTTCATATAAATGAGTTTACAACAAAAACTATGGTAAAATATAAATTTTGTAGTTCATTCATTATTGGAATTATTTAGTTACAGGAAGCGATTCAAACATTTTACTCATGTATAATTGATAATCAGAACTCCAAATTATTTTTACGAGCAAAATTCGATCGTCAGTGGTCGTATAAATCCTCTGTGAAACAGTCTGAGACTAAGAAATACAGAACTGGTTTTCTACAAATATTAATACAATGCACTGTGACAGTGAAGCTTCAAAGCAAAAAAACGACATCTGAAACAATTGTGAAGTTTAATTTCATGTCTGAGCATTCAGCGAGTGAAAGCAATGAATAAATCGATTATACTTAGCACTCAAGAGTTTAAGACACGACATATTATAAACAGTCACTACAGTATAATTTTTAAGTGTCTGAGTAACAGTTGCCCTGCGTGTTTTGGATATTTAAGGAGAAATCAACATTGTTATTTAAGTTTCTTCGTAGGCTTATAACCGACTTCCTACGTCAGGATAAATCAGGGTAAAGTTCGCGTGCAAGAAGAGAACTGAAAACACAGCTGATTCTATTTGAATAGTGAATAGAAATAGGCATTACGCTTCTTAAGAATCAAGGCACTGAAGTCTACCATCATCATGTCCAGTCCAGACAATAATTGTTCCCCCATCACCAGCCAGCCACCCAACAGGCGGTCGGACGCTTTCTCTATTGAGAAGTTGCTGGCGTCCATTCCGTCGACCGGCGGCAGACAATTCGCGCCTTCGCACGGATGTTACGACGGCGTCGGGGCGGCGACGGCCACGCCGGACGCGGACGACGCCACGAGGGGGGCGGCGGCGGCGGCGGCGGCGGCGGTAGTGCGGGAGAGGACGTCCATCGCGACGGCGGACTCGTCTTCGGAGGTGGCCGTGGAGGCGGGGGCGGCTGCTTTGAACGCTTCGGACCTGCCAGGTGTCGTCTCCACTTCCGAGGAAGGAGTGGACCCAGTGCATCAACTCTGTACGGGTGAGCCAACCAACTCCTCACCGCCATGCGAACTGGCGATTTTCGTCGGAGAGATATTCAAAAATAAAAACAAACGATAGAAAACATCTGAGCAATTAGAGGTGTCTTGGAGAAACCAGCGTTTTCATTTTTTTTTACTGATCGTGGGCGTGATGAATAATATACACACATGTGGTCTCTACTTGTTCCGTAATCTGTCCTTTGACCGTACTTGGGCGGTAGTTTTAATACAACTGGGCCAGTAAACAGGCTCGATTAATCACAAAAATGTTCTTCGGAAAGTTTTTTTCCAATTTCCTTGATTTGGAATTTTTTATTTAAATATTTTAAAGCATAGAAATCATAAGTGAGGCATATAGAAATACATTATTATAATTGTGTCCCTGTAGCACAAATTAATTCTTGTCCAGGATGGGACATCAAATTCTCTAGGAGGGATGATCCCTGCCACTTCGCCTTTCAATTCGCACCCTGCTCTTCCTATCTTGTTACAAGGGAAATGCACAGGCGTGCGCAGTCTACAAGAGAAGGCAACAACCTTTCTGGGTCTCCTTTTCATTACACTTTATATACAGATGTCAATTGTACAAGTAAATGAATAAAACATGCTATAAGGGGAATAAAAGTATAACTTTAATGATACGAGTACAATTAATAAGTACAATTGATTTTATATTGGACCATTAACAGGTTGCTAGGTAGTTTGGAGAGCAAAACGTTGGCTATTCAGCCTAACAGTTGACGTCACCCGGACAGCCGAAATCTTTCACGGGAATGTTTTCCGTAACTAATTAGTAGATGTTTGCATTAGAGTGTTTTTTTTTATTCAGCATACAAAGTCGGAAACATAATGAGAGAACCACGATCTACAATATGTTTACCTATATTTTCTAACGTTACAGATTACGGTCGATTATACAGAGTAGGTAAGATACTTTAGACACTAAAGTGTCCACATTTATTGCTAGAAATGACAAAATGATACCACACATAAAGTGTTGGTATAAGCATTGAAGTTTTACCTGTTACTAGAATTATATTGTATTACATTGTATGTAGCGATCGGTTTTTATATACGTATTAAAATACTATTCAAAAGAAAGCAGTCACTTGCGATATCTCCTAATGACATACAGTTGGCAGACCCCAGACGAACAAGCATCAAAGTCTTGGCACTCGACTTTCCAGGGAATGACTGAATGAATGATTTGCATCAAATTATGGGATACGTGGTGGTGGCCTTTGTCCCCCCCTCCAACGAAGGTAAAAGCGTCTATACCTTCCATATGATTCTAAAGGTTCTGTGCAAAACGGATCTAACAGAAGTCTAGGCGTTAGGTATTTTCTCTGATTATATCTGCAAAACTATCTGCAGAATAAGCAGGTGTAGATTTTGGATCTGTAAGTTTGGGGAGGAATGACATGAGATTCTGATAACAGATTACTTTACTTAACTTTCTTTCTAGTTAACTTGAAACAATTTTCAATTAGCTTTCTCAACCTCCTAGAATCCCTCAATATCTCAAAAAACTAATAATTATTTGAATCTATCTCATCATTACTTCATGCCTCGGGCTTCCATTCTTCACTATCAAGTTTCAAATGTCACGTGATTTAATTTCTCGTATTGTAAAGACGTTTTGGAGGTCCCTGATACTAACAAAGTGTTTTTTCATGTCTGTGAGCAACATTAACTTACAACAATTTTCAGCATAAAAATAAACGCTTTTTTCGAAAATGTTTATTCCCCAATCGATCTGGCCGAAATCAAATTCGAATTTCAAACGAATATTATACTTTATATATTTTTTACTTCATATAAAGTAATATATAGAACATTTTCAAAATTTTCTTAAAACTGTTTCATAGCTTTTTCTTCAAACGTGGATCAGATTCGATTTCCATTAATCTTAGGATATTTTGAAAATCGTAAGAGTTCTAACATTTTTGGGCAAATTCATTATTAAAACGAGATATATTTTCTTAATTGAATCTATTCTTTGAAATTAGCAGGGAACGAATTGCAAAAACATCGTTATAAAACATCTTCATTATGAAACCGATAAACGTGATTGACATTCGTTTAACGTACTTAAAGCATATATATTCAGCAGTTATTGTGGCACTTGCCACTTACAGCTCTCCTTCTTCAATTTAGTATGAGTTTCTAGATTATATTTTCCCTCAGAAACGCGATTTCATGTCAGATTCAAGCATGTTTACTTCATTCAGTTAATATCGCCTTTGAAAACGAGACATGTACGCTAAATCTGTTTCATTGCAAGTCTACAGATTTTCACTCAACACCGTCGCAAACAGAGACCGATTCTGAGTGTTTTCATTATACACTTCTCATAATTCCGATAAAAGTGACGTTTCTTGTTAAAATAAGACCTTAGCTCATTCAATGGTCTTGCAGTTTCACGAGCGAAGTACTGAAATATAATACACTTGATCAGCATTTACATGATTACTTTTGCGTGCATAACTAAAAACGGTACTGTACTTTGCTAATGTGCAATTATGGCTTGTCACTAATTTATTCTTGTCACTGTCTTTTGTAGTCGTTCATATTGCTAATTGTTATGAAAAGTTTTCAATTGCAGTTACTCGTATAAAATACCTGTCTTGCGAGTGGGCTATACAATGACTTACACAATGAGTCTAATAAATGTTTTCAAAATTTTGCAGAAAAACGACACCAATCAGCAAGTTCAGAGTTCATTAATGGCTCTGTAACTAAAATTTGTGTTTACAGTTTCTGACAGGAGTTTGTATGAATCAGAATACTTCACTTGCTAGTTAAATATTAAGGATCACAAAGAGGAATTCTTTCATAAATTAGATACATGTGTAAGCAGGGTTTAGAAGTTTTATTTAATCAGTTATCACACAGAGTGTTCGGGTGCATGAGGTGTGATTTTGAAGTTTTATAGTAAATGAACGAAAAGATGAAATTGAGAAGTGTTGTTCATCTTCGCCAGAATATATACGTATAGAATGTGTATTGTGCATTAATACGTACGCTCTCCGCTGGTATTTTCTTAGACTCATTAATGTATGTTTACTTGTGCATATTTATAGATGTCCTGGTGCATTAACAAATTCATTGGATCATGCAAAGCATACATGAACTAATTGAATCGTGCCATGACATTTACTCTAATAGAATTATACCTCTATAAGACGACAATATGTTAGTAGGGGATAATAATATCGATAGTAAATCAATAATAATAATAATAATAATAATAATAATAATAATAATAATAATAATAATAATAATAATAATACGTTCATTACAATATGTACAAAACACTTAGTATCAACGTAGCAGACAAATGGTACAAGCATGATCCAAAACCTACTACAGCAAATGAAAATAACACAATCATTTGGAACCAACAAATAATAACCGACAGGGAAATAACAGCAAACAAACTTGACATAGTGAGACGTAATAAGGGCAACAATATATGTAAGAGAATAGACATAGCAATACCAAAAGATGCCAATGCAATAAAGAGAAAAGCAGAAAAAATGAAGTACACAGATTTTAAAAATGAAAATACAAAGAATGTGGAACACAAAAACTGAAAAAGTGCCAGTAGTAGGGCACAGCCCATATTCTCAGGAAGGCACTATAAGAAGAAATGCGAAGTAGCCCTAAGAATGTGGTACATTCTCGTCTGAAAAAGAAACCAGCATTGTCAGCTGTGATGGAATGAAAATAATAATAATAATAATAATAATAATAATAATAATAATAATAATAATAATAATAATAATAATAATAATAATAATAATAATCCAGATAGCCGAGAGCGCTAGAGCAGTAGTGCTGTCGCGATCTCGGGCGGAAGGATCGCATACTCGAGTCCCGCCACGAGCATGGATGTTTGTGTATTCCTGTATGTGAGTGTCGGCCATTCATCCTTCATTATTATCATCATTACATATCCGATCCCCCCCAAGACTAGCAACCCTGATAAAAATCGAATTCAGCATAATGTTGATCCCTTCAAAAAGGAGCCACATACACTTGACACGGAATAAATGTAATTGAGCCTCGGTAAGTACAGGTATATGTTCGCGTGGTCCTACACGGCCAATTCACGGCCCCCAAAAATCGGATATTAATCATTAACTCTTGTTTTTATACTGCGGGACTATCAGTTGACCACTCGAAGACGAACATCTCTAAGCTAGCCACAATGGGTTTCCCATTTTGAACCATTTTCAAGTGGCAGCTGTAAAATATTTCTAGTCCCCGAATATATCATGTGTTTCTTTTATGGAACCCAAGTGCCTGTGCCAGACATTCCAGCCAAAGTTTGGTTTCGTTCATTTGATCTACTTTTGTCTGACGACTGTGAGTTTCTGTTTCTTTGATCATTGTGTTCAAAGTCCAGGTGCGGTAACATTTCTGTCAATTCTACTGAATTAGATCGAATCGTAAAATTGAAGACTATACCTACGGTACGTGCAAGAGACACAAGAGATGAATATTTCTGATTCACTGAAACATAATGTACAGAAATATCGTAAAATTTTACAACCAACTGCATACATGCTATATTTTGAGCTTAAGACGATACTTCCTATGTTTTATCGATGAAGTGCGTGCAATCAGTGGCGTAGCTAGGTTCTCGAGCGCTTCGTTGAAGACAGTTGTATAAAAATAGTATAACTTAATACAACAGGAAGCCCGTAACTTCGGTTGCCCAACTGAAATCAGTTTTAAATCTAATTTATTCAGGATAATATTGCATATTATATAATTTTGCGTATTATGAAATAATAGTTTTAAAATGAAAACGTTAGAAATTCCTTACCAAACTAAGAGCCCGGGTCTAGTGGTGGACGTCCAGTTAGTCGCACAACTGTTGCCAAGGGCCAACAGACGACATGGCGGCCGCAATGCGAACCCTCTTTCCTTTAGCCCCTGTCGCGCCAGTAAGAACTGTTTTCGAAAAATACTCCCACATGATAAAGCAGCAATAATCAAATAACCGTAATTAAATGTATCAATTGAAGTATAATTAGTTACAGAATGGGCTACCTTCAAATTGAAATGATTCAAGGCGTTGTCATTGCTAACAATACTGTTGTACAGTATTGTTGGCAATGACAACGCCTTGAATCATTTCAATTATGTAGAAGCCAAAGACATTTCACCGCTAAACCAATATACCTTCAAATTGTTCTAGAACAAGAATCCCGCCTTTTTGGGGAGTTGGCGAGACCTTATTCGGTGCCATCGTCTTCAGGAGACCCTGTTTCCTCCAGTCAAAATTGCATACACTCCATATCTCATGATCTTTAATACTTTTTCGCACTTACATCGTACGAAGATAAAGTATTGTAACCGTGCGCCAGAAAACGGCGAATTTTGGGCAGAAAAATTCTTATTGCCGGACCCTAGTAAGCAAAAAGGTGATGAATCCTGCTGCTCTGTATTGTAAATTACTTCCTCTAACGCGTGATGTCGCCAAAATCCATATTTTGTGGGCTCTTGATGTCGAAAAATCGATTAACGGCCAAATGTTTGCCTGTCTGTCCGTCCGTTTATGGCCAACGCTAAAGCCTAAACCGTTCAGCCGATTTTCTCCAAAATTGATATTCCCCAATTGATATGAACTCGAGGTTTTTGGAGTTTCAACCGGATATTTTGATTTTTTAGGCTTGCTTACATGAAAACTCAAAAACATTTTCAATTTTTCCTCAAAAATGGCTCAATTTCTTTATTTAACTTTGTCCTCAAAGACCGGTGTAGGTCTCACGTTCATTGAAATACCTGATTTTTTGATAATTGTAAAAGTGCAATTTTTGGGGGGTGGCTTCCTACAATTATACTATTGATATTTTTATCTTAATGAAATTAGTTCTTTAAAGACAGATCTTGAAATGAGGTCATGTCTAATTGTTCGGAAATATGAGTAGTTGCATAAAATATCGGTAAATAAACTTTTTTAAACATTTTTTTTCTCAAAAACCGTTCCAAAATGTTTCTTTAGTTTTCTCCTCATATTAAGGGACGGTAAAAAATATGGCGTTAGTCCCATTTTCGGCGAACTCTCCGTATTTTCAAAAATTGCAAAAGTTATTATTTCAAAACTATGAAATTGAAGATAGAGATTTTTACCTTAGACAAAGTCTGTAGGAAAAAATGAACTCTTTAAGAAAGGTCATGTACATTTTGTTTTGAAAAAAAAAAAACGAATAGGTTTCGCGTGATTTGTACCTGGAATTTCTGGCATTTTTTCTGAAAGCCGCTCCAAATTTTGTCTTCAAATTTTCTCATCGTGTATTTTGGACGATAAAAATATGGTGCAAGTTTCATTTTCGGCGATTTCTCCGTATTTTCGAAAATAGAAAAAATTGAGTGTTGGTAAGATTGGGTTGACACAAGTATATTTTTAAGTGTGGACCTGAATTCGAGCCTCCTGGCGTTTCTATATCGTAATGGTATAGCTGACGGCGAATTAACTCAGAGGATCTGAGTTCCAGTCTCGGTGCGAAAAATAATTTTTGCAAGTTAAAAACACATAAAATACACGTAAACTTTACATGTTTATGTAGTGGTATAACATAGCGGCACAGTTAGCAATAATACGAGAAAGTATGGGCTGCACCACTAGTTTAACATGCAAAACGCTTGCGGGATCCTACATTTTCAAGTAGGTCTCACGTTGAAGTATCTTAAGACACTCAATTGGAGGTGCTTGATTAGTTAGTTTAGTTTGCCCGATCTATATTAAACTGATAGTATTTGTATTGTCCGTCTCTCAGTGCTGTGTTAAGTATTTTGTGTTCAACTAAGAACCGAACGGCTGAACGATGTAAAACCATGTCTTCAATAAAGATGTTTCTACTACTAAAACAAAAGGACCTTCCGGTGCACTGGTTACACCAGCGTAGCTACGCCTTTGTGTACAATACTGTTTCGTAATACTAGCATTGTGATGCATGTACTTCCTTTTCAAGAAAAATTCTAAAATTTCCAAAATTTTGGAACTACCGAAAATCTCTATTATAAACGTGGTGCAATTTTTCAGAAAAATAATTCTATTCATCCATGCATAGTCTGCAAAGCGCATATAAAATATTTTGACAACACAAAGAGTCACGAAACGAAACAAAAAGAGTCACAGCAACGAAAGAATATTTATTTACACGCAGCTGGATAATAGAACTGTCACGGCCTGACTTATGGAGCACGTACAGCACATAAAGTTTATTCTCAACCCGTTGCAGTCCCTGCTCTCATCTCGTACAGGCTGTTTGAGTGTTCATATCTTGTTATAATAATTATTCCGGAGTTCCATATTCACTTTACAGAGATGTAAAAATTGTCACGTATGTAGTTCCACATGTAATTTTTCTAATCAACATTTATTTTATGAGTTCGAAATAACGATTTCGCAATATTGTTTGTAATACAAATCTAATTGTGCCGGTATCTTTTACGTGTTTACTCTCTATTACGTAGGTGAAAAGACAATTTATTTGTCAAAAATATAAGATAGTCATTTTTGTGCTAGTTCCTCTGCGTATGTACTATTTTAATTGCAATTATTTAAGATTTCTCTGAAACAAGAAAAAATCTGAGTTGAAAAATATTTCTTGAAATACGTGGCTTTTTTTAAACAAAATGAGATAATGCGATTGTATTTCTACGAACCATTTCAGAACGAATTAAGTCAAATTGAGCCAAAACAACCAAAATAAATGCACACAGTATTACAAATGTTTAATTTTACTTTCTCGTATGCGTGATATACACATCATATAAAGAAATGTACAAAGAAAAGTAGATAAGACTTTAATGAAATAGAAGTCTTGGTATCTCTGATACTAAAAATGTGTTTTTTTAAGGGTCTCCTTGGAGGAATATAGTGCTGCAGGATTTGGACGTATTCGTTCTGCAGTGCTGCGAGAGTTTAAGATTTTTTAATGTTTCCCATTGTGATACTCTTCGACGCATTTGGTGATAGAGACTGAAGAAAATTATTTAAAACCATACTTTCGTGTTCTATTAGTTATCTATTTTAATTATCTTGCTGATGCCTTAAATTTTATTTTGCCCCCTGGTTGATGCGTGTTTATGAAGTTTGTACATAGGTGTTGTTTTTATAGTACGTTTTGTCTTGCTTCTCTCGGATACTGTGAAAGTTTGCTACCCTCATTTCTTGGAGGCGTTTCTGCGCTGCGGTGTTTTGTGTTGTATCAGCGAAGTGCTGTATCGCGTCTTAAATATCCTGTCTGTTTCGTACACCCTGTTTGCACAAACGTCGCACTGCTCAAGCACATAGAATTATGCCAAATTGGGTTGTTATTACTTAGCGTAGATCGCGAAATTGGTTGAGTAATTTTGGAACTGATGATCAGTTCAAGTTTAAGGTCAGAAAGTAGATCATAGATTTTTTAGATTAGAAGACATTTTTCTTCTAATATATTGTGCATTATACTCATGATTAAAAATAAAACGTACTCAGGAAGTTATTTAATGTCAGTAGGACGGTGTGAAGATATATCAATTGAAACAGTGAAGACGTTTAACCCATTCGCTGCTCTGAGGAACTATTTTCCTCTTAAAATGTTGAGTCGTGAACTTCCAAACTTATTTTTGAAATTTACGTCACCGTCTGCTAAGAATCTATTTCATAGTGATTGTATGCACTTTTAAACGTTCATTTTGCCTTATACTTCTGTAACCATTACATTTAAGGAGTCATATATCTGCTAATATCATGGAAGTTGCTCGAATTTCTTCCGTTCTGAATTCATTCCACTGCCGGGCGTGCTGCAGCACTACGTGCGGCAAGTGCAGGTTTTCTTGAGCTCTTTGGGGAGTTGGTGAGGAGTGAGTTGTTTCATGAACAGTAGCATCAAATAATCGTTCTTCATGAAAGCGTAGGCTTCTGCAACCAGAGTCACTACACACTTCGCTCTCCGGCAGACGTCGTTTTTTTAGCACAGATGCCAACGTTTCAACCGTCATATTGTGACCTTCCTCAGGGCGAAATCCATTTTGCAGCGAATCCCGGAGAGCCAAGTATATAAATCGTTCTCCATGTTCGCGCGGTAGTTACGCGCTTACTTCAGGTGGGCCATGATAAGGGATAAGAGCGAAACTCTACAGCTCAATTGCCGATGCAAATAGCATTTATGGATCTTATCCCTTATCGTGACGAATCGACTCCGTCGACGCGTTTTCGGTGAACGAAATCTATGAAGGTGTAAGCGTGAAGGAGTGCAGTTTGTTTCGTAGTTCGATGCGATGTCGCTATTTAATTACTTGAAGTAATTGAGCATAAAATAAATTTGAAATTATGCGTTTGACCGGTTTAAGATTTTTTTATGTTAATTGCGTATGCTGATGGCCAGAGCATCGTCATGAAATTGAACATGCGTAGCGAAGCATCAACGGTGCCGTAAGTGTTCTGTAAAAAAGTGTTTTGGAATAAAAAAAAGCCTTTGGAAATTACGGGTTGGACAAAGTCCAATTAAGTTTTGTGTTAATCGCGTTGACCGGATACTCCACAAGAGTGTCTAATTAGACACTCATAGCGAAGCATCTTCCCTCGCCGGAAAGTTTGAGGTTACAACAAAGACTTCACCAAAATTGATATTCCTCATCGATTCGACCGATCGCATGTCCCTGCGATTTTGTAACGGATATTTTAATTTTTGGAGATACTTTACAGGAGGCCGTAATAATATTTTCAAACTTTTCTCAAAAATCGCTTCAAGTTTGTGGATTAAATTTTTTGTCGGATGTGGAAAGGACGCTTAGAAAGGCAGAGTAATCCTTTTCGAGTTAATCTCTGAATTTTCGAAAACTGGAAAAGTTCAGTTTTTTGTCGCCGTCTGCCTACAACTACAACATTGAAGACAGAGATTTCTTCCTTCATAAAATTTTTTCTTCGAAGACAGGTTATAAGGTTAATAAGGTTATGAACAATTTTGTAATACAGGAGCACAGGAATATAGGAAATATAGGACACTTTTAAAACAGGATTTTCTAAAAAACGGCATCAAATTTTTTCTTTATTTTTTCTAAGTACATCAAAGAACAATTAATGACCCCTAGATTTGGGATTAAGTCTAGAAACGAAGCAACAACTTTTACTTTAAATTCAAATGTTGCTTAAACATACTTTATTTTTATGATTATTATAACTATTATTATTGTTTTTATTATTATATGTTATTGTTAAATACATAAATGTTTTGTTTGATACATGTTTCTTATCGTTAAATACATAATTAGCAGATTCGGTGATTTTGTTATAAAAAGGGTCAACTGCTAGCTGTTGTCCACTTCCTTCCGGACGGTCCTGCCGTCGCACATTTTCCGCTCCTCCTCGTTTCCCAGTGTGACCGCACTTGCAGTCGTAAACTTTTTGCATTGGCAATATGTTGTGTTTCCTATCCACATCACATACTACGTTGCAGGTCGGCGGCGCGGTGTACGCAAAAGCCCCTCCACCTGAGTGGCCACCGCTTGCGCCGTTCGGCCACCCGCGCGTCGCGTCGCATCGCTCCACCAACTCCTCCCTCCCTCTCCCTCTTCCGCTGCCCTTCCCCGTGTTGCATCTCGCCCTGGGGGGCAGCTCTCATGTAAAATTACTTCGCGCGTATTTCTAGCGGCCTTGATTTGTTCGCCCGCCCGCCGCCCGCTGCGTGAACTCCGCCCGCCTGCCGCTGGGCCTTCGCGAACTCAGATCGCCCGGGGCCGAGACGTGATCGTACTAAGACTTAGGGGTGGCCCAAGGGCCGGGTTACGGGGGCAATGCCAATACCTTGCCATGCCCTGCCCCAAGTCAATTTTCTTTGTAATTTTACGCAAATTACTCAAAGTAATTACCGTGTATAGGTGTATAGACCAAACAACTGTGTATAGACTGATCGGGGTTATAATTCATTGAACAAATTTA
This sequence comes from Teleogryllus occipitalis, assembly GCA_011170035.1. Taxonomy (NCBI): domain Eukaryota; kingdom Metazoa; phylum Arthropoda; class Insecta; order Orthoptera; family Gryllidae; genus Teleogryllus; species Teleogryllus occipitalis. Next base: position 16,987 of record BLKR01004136.1, read on the forward strand.
AGTTTTAAAATACATTGGTTACTCAGTAACAAGGTGCATTTACTTTTGCGGAAAATATTTATGACGTAATTGCCTCTTTAATAAGGTGACGGGATGATGACAATTAAGTATCATACAACGGGCAATGTTGAAGCCTTGAACCCGTTCAAAGAATTGGTTGTCTCGATAGCTCGGTGGTAAGCCAAAAGACCCGTTCCAGTTCCGGTCGAGGTGAGAATTCTTTAAAGAAATTTCATTATATAGATATCGCATCCAAAGCATTTTGAATGTTCTAGTACTTTTTAAAACTTTCATGCTAACATTAATGAAATTACCTTTTCAAACATTTATGGGGTCTGCACTGAAATATCCTTTTCTTCTCCGAAATACTTTTGGGGTACTACTTTTTTGTTTCTTCCATTTTTGATCACAAAGGATTTTCATTTTATATAAAGAAGTAAAGAACAGGCTCCACCATATATCATTGAGACATTCTCTACTAAACTCGCACCGACCTTGAAGAAGTATTAAAGCATAGTGCCATTTCACGCCAAAAATGATTCTGTAGCCATTGAGATCGATTGCCAATCATTAATAGGTTATCGAATTCCATTCGAAGAATATTTGTACACAAAATATTTGTGATGAATACGTTAAAAACATTTTGAGTGAAAATGCCAGTAAAGTAATAGAGAAAAGAAAATTCTATTTTATTTTACCTTGATTTTCTTAAACTATATTGGAATTATTAAAAATTTACATAATTAAGAAGTGATCTCAACTGAATACGAAAAATCTAATCTAATAGTAGAAAAATCTGAAATTGGACGATAATGTATCCTTTATATCTTACCCACTTTTTAATAACCAAAAATGTTCATGTTTTCAGAAAAGCATAGAAAATGTGTCAACAAAAACCCTAGAAAGTCATCCATACCTCTAGCAGATGTTTACAAAATGACGTTTGCAAATATTACATAGTTTCATGTTGGTGAGATTTTTTAAAATGTTTCCAAGGAATTTGTTTACGTTTCCTGGCTGTATTAAGAACCGGTATTGATGAAGAAATAATTCTTGAAACATGTTTAGATACCTTTTGAATACTCAATTTTGATTTACAACATCGTGGAAGATATTTTCAGTCTATTTCTTAAACATGAAATTCCATGTCTAAAACTTAAACCTGATGTGACCGCTTTAAAAAGTTTTTTTTGTACAATAGCGAAGGAAATTACATAACTGTCCAACAGCATTGCATAATTCTTGATTTAAAAATATGCAGACTGAAAATCATTAAATAAAACACCATGAATAATGACGTTTGTTACTGTACGCGTAAAAATCCGTGCTTTCTTCACTGTATCCTTAAATCTTTTGTTCGCGGCGGTAAACACAGCTTTTCTCACTCGTTTCATTAATAATTACTCTATGACTTGTTAGTTTAAACAGACGTTTGGATGTTATTAGCAGTTACTTTGTGTGTGGAAAATTTTTGTTCAAGGATTTACTGTTTTTTTTAATTCCTTACTTTTGAATGCTTCATGAAGAAAATGAACACAAAAGCAAAAAATTTAAATTCAATTTATTATTCCTGTTCTCATCTGAATGCTTCTGCTAAACACAACATTTCACATCCCCATTTCTGTGCAACTTTTTCTGTACGTGCATAATTATTCATTTGAACTTCTACCAATGTTTTTTACAATAATAATATTCGAAATCTTCGAAATAGCCTTGTTCATGGTGACACAACATTTCCTGGAATTATTTACTAAATATATGTTTTTCTATAAATAAAGATGCAGTTGGATTCCGCCACAGTTAATCACGACATTCTTCATCAATAAATGCCTTTAATAAGTAGAGATAACAACACGCAAACTATACTAGAAACAGACACTTGAGCCATCAAGAAGAAATGTTTCAACCGGTGACAAGCGGTTCGAAGAGCGTCTTTCAGTCCAATTACACCGACATTCTATGGACAGAATTTTGAGGAGAAGCCAACTCCAGCGTAGTGTTCGTTGCAGTGAGAAAAAACATCTTTTCTGCCATCGAATATTTGAACTCTGATCTTTCTCCTCATGACTGGGTGATTTATGACAGCTACCACACCACCACCACGAAACAAAATTAATAAAAAAAAGCAGAACCAAAAGACAAGAACACGCGTGTAAAAATACACGGAAAAGAAGTTGCCCGGTCCATGTATTCCACGCTTCCCATAAAGTTCAACTTTAAACGTTTTACGAGAAACAGTAGCTTTGCGGAACGCTAACTCAGTTGCAGTAAATTCCAACCGGCCTCCAGCACAGTACAGAAATCGTTTCTTCGTCTCTCTTCACCGGAAAACGACCTATATCGAAAATTAAACGTAACGGAAAACGTACACGCTCTCGCACGCATTTCGTCATCGTCACGCACACGCACTAAACGAGCCCCAGATGCTGCGTACCGCCTCACGTCCCGTCGCCGCAAAAAACGCGCGGCGACTCCACTATAAATTAGTCTACACTACCCCAATTCACAGCTGCGAACTAATTTTTACATCATAAATAAACTGCCTGGTCTTAAATCAACGTGTTTTAGAGCTATAATCGCCCACTACGTAAATCAACATTACTCCTCTTTCAATATACGTCGTCTGGAAACATTTAGTAGATCAGTAAATGTCTCCTTGTGTGAAAGTTCGGGTACTATAGCGTAAATTGTAGCTACAACATGATGCGCCCTCGCTGAAATGGTCGTGCGCCCGCCAAAATCGCGCTAAAATAACGTTGCGAAGTTAACAGGGCCGTTGCTAGAAAAATAAATAACCTCTTCACGAAAATCAGTTTACGAGAGAAGTAAAAACGTTGCGACAGTGGTGAGTAAAGCGAGAAATATTTTAAAGGGTCGGATGGCGGCGTATTCAAAGTGATCTTTTTTTTCTTTCTGACTCCGCCGGATAGTTTACACTAGGGTATACTCACTGAATGTTTCTCGTATAAACACACTTCACGACCACACACGTGATTGAATTCCTGTGAGCTGGAATCGATACGACGTACTTTTTTGTGAGATTCCAATGTGGATTCTTATGTCCAATAACTGACAGGAGACAATTTCTAGCATTCAGTATTAAAAAACTGAAACATATAGAATAGACACATGAAATATACAACGTAACTGTTATTTTTCATCATTTATTCAGTGGCGGGCTCGAAGCTTTATATTCCCAGAAGACTAGCAAAATAATTTTCACATCACATTACTTCCAAACAACCATTTATGATTATTGTAAAATACACATTAAGTCGATTTTATATTTTTATGCTTTTGCTACAACAATTTTGAGGTCTGTCATTTAGGTCTTCAAATTTCATGTCTATCGTAATGTTCTTCTTGGAAAGCCCCAACAAAATACAAATTAAGTCAGAGCATTTTTTTTTCATTCGAACCAGCTTTTTCGATTATCACGGTTGATTGATTGTTAGCGATTCCGGGCGCGTCAACTACTGAGGTCATTAGTCCCGTAAGTGTAGTGCATGTTTTTTAATTGGGAGGTGGCGGTGATCTTGGGATGGTGAGATCCGGCGCCGACCTACCGTCGACTAGCGCGGTTTTCCCCTAACCAGGTATCTCCCACCAGCGGGGCACCTCCTTAGCCGGCACAAACTCTAAGCCCCCGACCGGTCTCCCGGCATATGTGGTAGTGTAGTGCATGTTAGGGTAAGAGTGTGTCTAAGGGGTGAGAATAGGACCAGAAAGAGGAAGGAAAGATCGCGGTCTGTGGTCCGTTTGTACTGCTCCGTCATTCGCCTGATGTTGATTGGAGAAACCACGAAAAACTACCGATCAGAGCAGCCGGCAGCTAGAATCGTCCTCCATACAGCGACTGAATTCGACCTAGCTGACAAGCTAGTGTCGAAAATCGTGCTGCCGTCGGGACTCGAACCTAGGACCTCCCGGTCAGAAGCATTGCAATAACATCATTTGATGAACTCTCCGGGTGATTATCACGGAAAAATATGTTGTGTAAAAACCACGATCCATAACACTACTGCGGCCACTCTACTTTCTTTAAGGAATTGGAAACGCTCACTCTTGTCACTTCAATAAATATACTCTCTACTATTAGTAGCCATTTTAATTACGCTAAAAGCACCAGTATAAGGTTATAAATTACGGACATTTTGAAAGTTTTCCTAAAATATTGGGCTACAGTACTAAATTAATTGTATGATTCAAATGGCTGATTAGCATATCTACTTTGCGTAGATCCCTTGCCTCTATTGGATGTGTTCTATGTTTTATTCCTTCATTTTCAAACTCCGATTTTTAACCAGTAGTGGTCACAAAATTGGAAAGTTTTAGTAATGGTAGGATATTCGATTCAGTAATAGTCACCTGAAGATTTCTAACATCGTTATAAAAAATTTGCATGTTTTTTTGCTTTAACAGAAACTACAACCAGATTTTTATTATAGTTAATGTTACATAATTTTCAATATCATATTTCTATTGAATAGATATATTGAAAAGAACTATCTGAAGTGGCCTAACGTTGTGCCTTGAGTAATTCGCCTTATTATGGACAAGGAATTAGGAAAATTGATTGATTGGATGATGTGATCGGGCAAATGAAGTACTTCGGTCATAAGTCCTGTTGGTGTAATGGTTTTATCCCGGGACGTGGTAGCCTTCCTTTCCTGCGAGTACATGAGATTCGGCACCGACCTACACACGTGAGGTTCCCCCTTCAGTTCCCCCTCCCTCATAAGTAAATAAAATAAGTTTAATGGATTTATGAAGAGGCATGTTAAAAATCATATTTTGAATAGTACGTTAATAAGATTTCACGATAAGGTCTCTCAATCCGCTCTTTGTTTTAAAAGTGAATCATGGACACTGCAAAAAAAATGAAAGAAGATTAGAGGCTTCCCAAATGAATTTCTTAAGAGATCTTATGCATCTAACTTTGAGGGACAGAGTTCTAAACGAGGACATAAGGACAAGACTAACCATTGATACATAACATTAAAAATACCAATAGAAATGGGTCCAACACGTAAACAGGATGGAGCCAAATAAGCAACCTAGCTCTCTTGTATAGATCTAGGGTTACAGAGATGTGGGTAGACCTAGAATGATATGGTCAGAACAGTTCAAAGTCTCAGAATTGTCCATTGGGTCCCAACCCTTGTAAAGGAAGAAGAAGAAGAAATAGAAGACGATTTTTACCCCCGTGGGACACCACCCCAGCCGGGAAAAACTTGAAGCTCCCGTCTTCTGTGGTAGTGCAGTGCATGTAAGTGTAAGTGGGTGTAAAGGAGGAGAGGAAAGCACGAGGAAGAGGAACAAAGATCACGCGCGATCCATGACCTGTTTGTTACGGTTCTTCTGAAATATTCGCCTGGTATTGATCGGAGAAACAACGGAAAACCATTGATCAAACCAGATGGCCGCTAGATTTCTCTGCCAGAGAGCTACTGAATTCAACCAAGTACATAGCTGGTGTACCCCCCCCCCAGCGTCGGGTCTCGAACCCCCTTCCCCCAACCCTAGGACCTATTGCTCAGAGTCGCTGCAGAGATATTGGTAATGCTCGTTATAAGCCAACTCTGCCGGTGAATAATGCACATAATGGTTGTGCAAATGAAAGTGGTGAATGCACATAAACAAGGTAGTGCAAATGAAAGTGAAAGTGTTACTACAATCTCATATTCAAAATACTCAAGCACATACATTATCTTCTGCCATTTTTTACTTTCTCGCTACAGATTACGCAGTAGTGACAAAGTTATGTAATGGTGCGCGAAAAAAACTGAGAATTTTTTGGCGGAAGAATTCTTATTACAGGGATCAGGTATCAGGTAAATCCAGATGCTAAATTTAGAAAACAATCCTCTAACACGTGGCATAGACAGAATCCATGATTTGTAAGGTCCTTGATGCTGACAAAACCGAATGACGGCAAAACTGTCCGTCCGTCCGTCCATCCGTCTGCCAGTCCGTCTTTGAACAACGCTCATGACTAAACCGTTCATCCGATTTCCTCCAAAATTGATATTCCCAATCGATTTGGCTGATGTCGCGGCTTCTTGAATTTGAAACCGATATTTTAATTTTGGGGGGTTCCTTACATGAAGACCCTGGAACATTTTCCGAAGCCTCCATCGTTTTTGCTTAAATTTTGTTGTTTGATAGTGTAAAGAACATTTAAGAGAATGGTGCAGGTCTCATGTTCCTTGAAAACCCTGGTTTTTCGAAAATTGCAAAAGTTCAAAGAATATTCGGAGTCTTCCTACAACTAAAATATTAAAGATAGAGATTTTTACCTTAATGAAATCTGTTTCTTAAAGATAGATTTCAAAATAAGGTCATGTACAATTTTTCGAAAATTTGAGTACTTTTTGCGTAATATTGCGTGATAATACGGGCGAGAAAGTACATACTGTTTTATTAGCACTGGTTTTCATACCCACTTGTGATTCAAGGAACAAGATGTCTCAAGATACATACCCTTCTACTGAATCATTGTTTAAATGTCTGTTTACAGTTTAATTACTGTTATTGCCCCTAATAACACAGGACTGGGACGATTTGCCGCTTTTAATAAAAATGGGTGATTATGAATCAGTTTTTCATCTTGATTACATATATAATTTTAGTTTTCTTCTATCACGTGAAGTTTTAGCAAAATTTTTGGGTTTTTCGTATTTCAAATTAGCAAGCGCTATGTCATACGTAAACGCGGGGCTGCAACAATTCGTGGCATTTGATTAAAAGACGGGTGACAATGAGTCCGTGTTGCAACTTGATTAAATATGCGGATTTGGTTTCTTGACATCGCCCACAGTTTCTGTGAAATTTACGATTGATTAAATTTCGAATGAACGTTGGCAATGTATTAATACAATATCTTAGGTCAGTCATTAGACCACATAGTCCTGACATTCCTATACTCAACCCACCATATGACCTACCATCTACACTATCTTCAGACTATTCAGAATGCTGTGATAGTGAAATGGACGTTACTGATTTCCCCAAAGAAGAGAGAAGACCCCAGTTGTTTAATCAAAAATTACTTAACGATTTGATGCGAAATCTTGGCCTCTCAAAGAAATCGCCGCAGGTTTTAGGCTCACGGTTGCAAGAAAAAAATATGCCCGCTCCAAGCACGTTTTACTAGATTCGAAAGAGAGAGGAAGAATGCCTTGATTATTTAATGAAAAGGGTCAGTTTGTACACTGAAACAACATTCATGATGTACTTTCAAAATTTGGGATAAGATATGTCAATGATCAATGGAGGTTGTCGATAGATTCTTCGAAACGCAGCCTCAAAGCTGTTGTGCTTCATAACAGAAATCAATACGCTTCAGTGCCAGTAGCTCATTCCGTTCATTTAAAGGTAACATACGAAAACATGGAAGAACTTAAAAAATTAATTATGAAGAACACCAATACACATATGCGGAGACTTGAAACTTATTGGAATATTGTTGGGACTTCACCTAGGATTTACTAAGTTCCTCTGCTTTCTAAATGAATGGGATAGCAGGGTTCGTGAATTGCACTGGGTTAAAAGGGATTGGTCAATGAGAAATACTTTGAATTCCGGAGATTAAAATGAAATAAGAAGTTGTCGTGAAAATATTATTTTGCCACCACTCCTTACAAAGCGTGTTATAATAAAAGTTTGTCAAGAACAAGAAAAAGCGCCTCTCAATTCTCGAAAATTCCAATGTTACAAAAATAACGCAAGAAAGCATGCGCTATTGTAGCACCACTTGTTTATTCGTGTTCCCAAACTTTTGATCATAGTTCTAAAACTGCTGTCTTGAGATTTTGTTGTGGAGAGTCTAATTAATATGTTCTTTGTTGCAATGCCAATTATAAACCTAATATATTCATTATTGTGACATGATGTACGTTATTACATTTATTTTAAAATATTTTTATAAACATTACAAAATGTATGCCAAATTAAAGTCAAGAACACTGGTGTACCAATGAAGCTGATGCATTTGCCCCCCTGAAAGATTTTCTCCCAGCGCCACACCTCCTGAAATTTCGCGTGTGGTTTTTTGGCTGCAGACGACTGTCGCGAAGGACGCAATGCCAGGCAATTATTTTGTTGTCACCGCTTATAACACAAACTTCGTCTCTGCTCTAACGGCTTTTATTGGACGGAAAAGCGTGTTGTTTACTTTCCACCGGCTTTCTTGGAGATCAAATTTGAATATTTCTCTAAAATCTCATATTTTATTACGAAACGCTGCAGGTGTAAAAATATTACGGCAAAGATTTTAGAATATAGAATACGGATGGCAATAATTTATCCTTTTCCCTATACCTCACTTTCTCTATATATCGGTTTCCCCATACATCGGTTTTTCCATACATTTTTATTATACTATATCGAAATATATCGAATACATTTATATTGTTTTGATTTTTCACAGTATATAGTACATTTGTTTTTAATTATAAGATGTATTTAATGTTAACAAAAATTCATTCAAAAACTGAACATCATTAAAGAACATTTATAAATTTCAGTTCTTATTGAATGCAAATTAGAAATCTTGTTTCTGGCTATATTATTTATAAGTATCTTTTATGATTGGAAATCTAGGCTGAATAACTCAATTCACTTTGTTTCTCGTCTGGTGGTTACTTCAATATATTGAGACGATATCTTTTAAAAAGGTAATGATACTGATGATGATAATAATAATAATAATAATAATAATAATAATAATAATAAGTCAATGCAGGACTTTAGAGCCTTGGAGTCTAGTCAATTACAACGCCAAGATGTTAAGTTCTTATTTTAATATGCATCCTGGATGCTTAACCTCACACCTTTTCAGGTCCTGGAATGAACACCGCGTAACAGCATTACATAATCATCTCATAGATAGAGGTACATAAATATTAGAATTAATTGCATAACATTTACACACACAATTACATTAAATTTCCTCTGTTCTGTTTTTGAACAAGTCTAATAATAAACTGCAAATCTATTTAAACGATTTAGTGCATTTTACGATAGAATCTCAGCATTCTTGTATATTAAAATTTTAAAACATGTATATTGATAAGCTCCCCTAATTGAATCCTTATCCTTGAAGGGAAGTGTTGCGTAAACAATACGCAACTTATCCTTGAAGAAATTATTTCTACTGTGAGAGAAACCTCCTTAACAGACCTCCATAACCGATCAGAGTAGTGATACATCTTCTAATGATTGTATATTGATGTAAACGACTCACAAAACGTGGATTATGACTGCACAATGCGAAGGGAAGTAATTTACAACATATTTGAATAAGATTTATCTACTTTTAATGAATCCAAGACTCACAATATGAGTTTTAGTATCGAAAACTCGCCGTTTTGCGCAGTATTCTATGTTCCAAAAATAGTATGCGAGAAAGTAAAAATTGAGTAGCATTTTTGTGATATATACAAAGTACGCAGGAATCAAGCCGACGTGTAGGGCGGCGCCGGATATCTCGTTCCGGCGGAGAAGGAACACCGCCACCTCCCGCGATATAGCATTCACTGTACTTACGCGATACTAACAATAGTATGAGCGCCCGGAACCACTAATCAATCCAAGGGCGCGCGTACTTGTGTTCCACGAACCCACTCCTGGTCCATGCGCCTCTTCAAAAGGTAGTGGTAGAATTTGTAGGTGGTTGCAACTACGCCCTATTACACTGACGTTTTGAAAGAAAAGAAAAACACCCAAACCAGCTCATCCAGATTAATCCATAACATATATATAATTTAAAACATTTTTAATGTAACTCTGCAGCTCAAGGGAGAACTTCCTGTACTAAGCTATCTACACGCGTCTCTTCCCAGTGTTAGGCAGTATTTGAGTACTTGTATTTGAAAACTGTATTTTGGATTCTTTTTGACATGTATTTTGGAGATATATTAAAACACATAACAATAGGTATATTTAAAAAATAAATACTTAAAATAGGTTAATAAAAATAAAATTCATGGATCTTATTTTTGCTTTCCTTCCAAAGTTTGGCAAACAATTAATCCAGAATCTGAATGAAATTTTTTGTTTAATTAAATTAATGAAAACTATATATTATAGTTATTTATTGTTCAGACATTTGCATGACTGTTAAATAGTAATTTATTGTAATTGAATATTACAATATATTGTTGCAATAAAAATATATAATAAATTGAATTTACCTTATTTATGTGTGAATTTAAATGCTCATTTACAAAGTATTTTGGCGAAGTATTTAAGTACTAAATTTAAAGTATTCTGCCCAACCCTGTCTCTTTTAACTACATCTACGCACCATGGGACGAGCGACATGGGACGTGGGCGACAAGTCCGCAAAGACGTAGAAGCCAGGACGCTTCAGTACGTGGGCCCAGCAGCCAGAGCACACTTTCATCTTAGAGCGTGGGCTGGTGGAAGCTCCTGTGAAAGGGCAAACCGATATGCTTCTTTTATACCAGTCGACGCCTGTCATCTAATTGGTTGTATACTAATTCATTTTAAGCAGTTTATTTAATTGACTTCTTTGTCTTGCGTCCTCTTAAGAAAAGTCCACGTGCCACTACTCACTAGTCGCAGCGTTAGAACAATTCTCCGATATATTCATTACCGTAATGATTATAACGGGAAATTGTTCAAATGCTGCGACTAATGAGTGAAGCCTTATGAAATATGTTGCACCTGCAACAACTGATACAAATTCTGCTTCATGAATTTCTTTTACTATTTCCTCCTAACACACTGTGAGAAAGATTGGAAGAATTGAGTTTTGTAATGCCTTAGTTCCTTGGAAAACAGATGAATTCTTTAAGAATAAATTAATTATGCAGCGAAATTCACTTGCCCTCTGAAAATCTTAGAATATCTTGACAAATTTTCTACGTCGTATCCTCTTAATGCCACCTCAAACGCTCTCCAGTATCTAATGCATTATTATATGTAAGATATATCTTTTGTTCGTAAGTTTATCGTTAAGAATTGGTACTAATTTTCTATATTCGCTGAATAACTATTTTGGAATATCCAAACAAAGATAAGCATAATGCATTTATAAGAAGCGTTTTCGAGATTTCGTGATTTTTGATCCTGTCTATAAGATGATTTATATCTGTCACACCTGTATTAGTCCATGAATATTTCTCGACAAATAACAAACACGGGAAACAGAACAATTATTTTTCCAAGCCACAAATCCAATTGTGATTTACGTAAATGGATGAATTGAACCTATGCGTTCTTCTTTGTTCTTGCTTCTAACGATCTGTTATTTATTTCAAGTTGAAGAGTGTTGTCCTAAACGTTTAATTTGCGATTAATCTTCTGTCGAATGCAAGACAAATGGTGTTGTCAATAAAATGGACACTGAATTAATAGCGGGAATGTATAATTTGCATAATTTAAGTAAACACTCCATTTACAATACCGACGATGATGGCAACAACAACAAGAATAACAATACTCAACAGGTATGCTTTTATATTCGCACTGGCCGCGAATAGGTTTGCAGTACCACTAACAAACCTTGATCGCACACGGCAACTCCTTTCAAAACGCTTACGAAACTTGGGAGATACGTGCCTTCGAGCTGTATTCGATCACAGTTCGATTTATCGACACAACGGCAAACATAACAAACAGCAGATATGAATGAGTGGGAAGCTTTAAACGAATCGCTGCTCAAAGAATGAAAAGTTTATTGAAATGATATTTCACAATCAATTAATTTAAAACAAACTGTGAGTATTTGAGAAACATGAAAGGAATGTAAGTGATGGATACACAAATAAAGCCAGAAACCCCCACTGGACTGTCCCATGATTCCTGCAGTAAATAGTCCGTAAATAATTCTATTATAGTTTTAGTAAATACGTGTATTATTTAATGCGTCAATGTTCATGGTGCTGGTAATTGTAAGAATTATCGTGGTCACTGTAACCTAGACCATTAGTTATTATTTCATATCTAGTTGTGGGTTCGTTATTTATTATTTGATCTATTGTTTTTTTATTATATTCTGTGTAGATATATCCATTCAAATATAAAATTTAAGAAATGAATTAAATTGAGAAACAGCTCTTTTTCACGAGACTCGCCCAGAAAAGCTGAAATATCTACAAAAAACAATGGAATAAAAATAGGGATTAATAATTCTGTTCAGAGATATCTGTAGATTTTCTGTGAAAGTGATGCAAGATGAATAACCATCAATGAAATAATAAAAATTTCTTCGAAAGCATGCTTAATCATAATACTCTAATTTATTTGAGATTCTTTTTGGAAAAATTGTTATTATTAATATTATACGTACTATTTCTCGAATTTGTCTAGAAACTATGTATGGAGAATAAAATATTGACATGTTTCGAGGTATTCTTTACTTTTAAACTATTCAAATCCTGACAAGAGTTCAAATTAGGATTCAAAATTTCTTATTGAATTCAGCCATAAATTGTGAGTGGGTTGGATATATAATTAGTCTCTTATTTTTATTAGTCTCGTAAACTCCTAATTGGAAGGGTGACAAGTGTGCGTGAAGAGTTAATTCTTTCCTAATTTTTAGAGCTTTGGTAAATAATATCACTGCTTAATCACCTCGCTTACAGAAATAAGTTAACAGGGGAAGTTGTAAATAAATCTACGCTGAGTAGAAAAAATATTCTGGCAGTCTTCTCGGGTCCTGATGAGAAGCGAATTGTCATCGTCGTGGAAAACGTCTCGTTGGGTTAAGCTCAGAACGCCCAAATTACTATTTCATTCCCCCCTCTGCTAATCTGGTGTGTCCGGAGATGCGTGTTTTATACTATGACATTATTCCACTGACTCTTATTAGCATGCGGAAAGAAGTTAATAAAAATATATGAGACAACACATGTTTTAATTCTGGTGACTATTTACGAATCTTAATGAGCGCGAACGGATAAATTATACATTGGCCGTCTTTCCTGCGCCGTTTCTAGAAGAAAACATGTGCATGTAAAAAGTACGACACAGTACGGATATATTAGGAATTCTGGAAGATGGAACATATATTTGTTAATTCTACAGACACTTGTTAAGTTTAACGTAACTTGTTAAATAAAACGTTCATTTTCCATTTGACGGTTCTTAAATACAATTGTTGGTTTGAAGCGCCAAATAATCTTATATTTCACAACTTGCGAAAATTTTCCCAAATTGAATAAATCATTCACCCTAGCTTCATAAAGCGAAATCATTTATAAATAATTTATCTTATACGATCGCCTTTATGTGATGTTTCCTTACGCGTCTGGAAAACTTAAAATGGCTCATTACTACATCTGATGTAGTAAAAGTTGCCTAGCAAGAGTTTGATAAACAAGAGGGTGGACACAAAGTATTTATTCTTAGCGAAAACAATTTTTTTTTCAATTACTTTCTTCTTCCCTTTTTATTTTCTTCTCTTTCTTCGCCCCATTTTACTTCTTTTCCTTCTCTTTTTCTTGTTCCTGTCTTACTTCTTCCTCGTTTTCCTTATCTTCTTTGTTTTCCTCCACAACCTTAGCGTCTTCAGTTCTATTTCTTTCAAGAATTTCTTCAATCATCTCCATTGTGTCTCCATTGTTACTTTTCCCACTTTATAAGACCATAGACTAAGGAGGTAGTAGTTCTTTCCTCAATGGTAAGACTTCTTAGAGCAAATGTATGCTATTTCCATGCGATTGTTATCGTCGAAGCTAATATTCATTCATGTATTAATGTAGTCAATATCAAAACGCTTATACACATACTGCAAAAAAATGTCAAAATCTTAAAAAGGCGATAGAATAAGATGAATCCTAGTAAATTACATGTGAGTAATAGGCCATTGTTTTTGTTTATTCACTAGCGTTAAAGCGCTAATTTTGAACATCTAACTTGCGCTATGGCCTTTTTTTACCCACGTGTAAAGTAAATATTTGTCGACAGATAACAAACGTGATTTAATTAGTTGTGCTAGGAATTTCAAATGAGATATTTCAGAGAAAAAAGCTTAAATCCATTTCACTTGTTAACTAAACAAAAACAATTGTTTGTCTTAATCATAGTGCGATTGTAGCAAAAACGAAAAAAGTAAAGAATAATAAATATTTCTCAGAAAGAATAATGTTCGAGCTTATAACGATTAAGGCAATGTTCTTTCCACCCAGAGTATTGAATTTTATTGATACAAGCTAAGCGTAGAGGTTAAGCTCACGGTATAATGAACTTAAGGCCTGTCAAATTAATACATTTCCTATTATTTTAATAAATTTTTAAATATTGAATTTTTCTCTTTTCCTTCTGGGAATTTCTCACGCATCTCAACCCGCTGGAACCTGTACAGTGTATCCAACACATATCGTTGGTGCACAAGAAAAATAACAGAAAAATCCATTTGTAGGAGAGCGGTCTTAATCACAGCAAAATATTTTTATTTCTCCGCCAAATTCAACGAGATTTATTCTATATACGGATTGAATTGTAAACTATTTGCAGTATTTAGGATAATTTTTTCTTCTAAAAATGATGTACTAAAAAAATACTAATTTTGAGACGTGTCACTTTTGTAAACGCCTGATAATAAGTTGTATTGTTTTAAGTTTTATAATGTTCTTCTTTACATACCTTACTGTTCTATTTTCTTTCAAAACTATTATTAATTAAATTAAACTTTAACGTCATGCTCGACAAATGACTCCCTTACGTCCAGACGTTGATAAAAATAAAAACAGGGCCCAGGTCTGTGTACACCTGGAAAAAGTTAGATGAATGTAACCCTAATTATGTCAAAAAAATATAAATTACGATTTAAAACTTTTCCTTTGAGGTTTATAGTATTTCACTTAAAGCAAATTTTTACGAATGTATTTGAATTTTTGAATTGAATTACATTTTAGAGTTAACACCCTACTATTTAAATTTTATTTATGTTGATAACATGGTGTTAGGAAAGGGATGAGAAGGAAAGTTTCTCCGCACTGATCCGAATCAGGACCTCCTATTAAAAACTGCATTTATATTGGTGTAAACCAGATCACTAGGAAACAAGCGAAGGGGATAACACTTCCAGCATCTGTTATGATTGTGGTGAGAACACAGTTTACTTTTTACAAGCCGCAGCTCGTGCTACCAAGATAATTTCTGTTGCTAGCACTCTACCTGCAAGTTGCCACTGCGGAGAGGCTTTCCTGGCGCGCTGTACATTTCACAAACTTCATAACGAATCTCGGGCAATAAAGGCCTTTGGCCCTGACGTCACTGGAAACGTAGAAGTTTCGGCGAAGGAAACTGGAAACTGGAAACGAAGAAAAGGCGCGAAATAAAATTTAATTCAACCAAATCGGTTATAAATAAATGTTTTTTTTTGTTTTTGTTTTGAAAACGATTAAAATTTTCCTTTCGTATTTCAACATATTGAGCAATTCATTCTACTTCAGACCAAAAGCAAATCAGCACCGATGTTATGAGAATTTAATTGATGACTCAAACTATATATTCCACAAACTTTAATAGTAATTTAATTTTCTTTATGATCCTAAAACAATATTCCAAAACCCTATGATCTGAAGTTCCTTGCTTATTCTTGACAGTTCGAGGCAAAAGGCCTTTGATCCACCATTTCCCAACAGAAGAAACCACTAGGGAGACTACTAGGATGGTAACTTTAAAAGTTTAAATAGAGATTTCAAATTAATTAATACATTTTCTTATTTCTATCAGGCGTTTAGTAATCCATATATTTATTCAATTTTGTCGAAAATAGCAAACAATTATGTGCGAAGTATGGGGGAGAAGTGCAATCTGCCCACTTCAATGGGATCCCTGATATCACCCTTATATTTTATTAAGTTAAATTATAAAAACTGGTTGCAACGAAGATTTTTGGCAAAATATGACAAAAATATTCTCTGGCGAGAAAACAAAAGAAAATAATAAACTCAAATGCAATAATCGATCTAAAAAGCAATATATTTGCTATTTTAAACAACTTTGGAAATTTATTATATATAAAATAAATCAGATATAACGAGAATTTTATAATGAATCAAATCACATATTTCACTCAAACATTGAAACACAGCCAGTATTTCAGAGTCTGTATGATGTACTTTTCCCCGGAGAGTCCGAGGCAAAGGAGGCGCAAGGTCTTTTTGCCGCGGGGTCCCTGGAGACGCTGAAGCGGCGGGCGTCACGGCCCGTTTGGCGCCACGCGGCCAGAACTAGCCGCGGGCCCCGGGCGCCGCCGCCTCCGCCGTCGCCAAGGGGCGGACGGGGCCCTCGCGGCGACTGGCTCGCATTAAGACCGGTGGCGCCGCCGGCCTCTATGACGCCTCTCCATCTTCCCCGAAACACGTGCAACGTATTTTCTGATTACGTTTGCTTCTTTATGACCCGGCGAGGTTGTTGATGACTGCGTGCTGGGTTCGACCGAGCGCAGCGTTATGGAAGGTGCCAAATAACCGAGGGCTTGGCGATCGCGGCGGGGCTCGCGGCGCATGCGCGAGGCGTCGCTGTAGCGTGCGCGTTACGGATGAAGTGCGAATGTTTCTCATTACCGAGTAAGCCGGTTAATGATTACATTATCCGAAGCGGGTGAATAAAGTCCGAAGTTGGGCCAGTTTCGAAGCACATTTCGCGCTTTAGCCCGAGGAGATATACATTGCCCAACAAAAGGGTGCAAGGTAGATGAAATACGGTGACAAGATAGAGCAGATATGTGGTAAACAGGGATAAGACTTTTCCTATGGGAGCTCCTAAAGCTAGTAAGAGGTAAGGTATGTCGAGTTTCACTGTGTTGATCGTTAATTTCCATTGACGCGATTCCACCAAACCTAACCTTATTGTACCTCAGTTGACGCTTATATGCATTTCTGAGTTAGCTGTGCGGCTTCGGTGTTCGTGATTTATGCAAAATGACCTTGATTTTGTGCAATGCAAAATTTCTAACGCATTTCTATGCCACAATATTTCTTGTGAACACCAAAGACGCCTGAAACTCGGACAATTACCGTACTGCATCTACCGCCTTATGATGATCCCAACATTAGCCAGTGGAAGACAGAAATGATCCGTCCATCGTCATTCATACGGCTTTATCCACGCCTGCTGGCTACTATGCGATTTAACTTGTCTCTTCGAACATTAGTCATATTTTGGAAACTTTGCAAATCCACTCTGCCATCTCGTTCTCACTGTCAGTGTGCTAAGGATAGCTCGTACTTTTCTATTAGAAGTGGTTTGGAGGACGACAACGAAAAAGACTCGATAGAGTTAAGAGTTACGATAATTGTTATTAATGATTTCAGACAACGAGCAACAAAAAACAGGGAAAGACTTCAAATTTATCAATTTCAAATGAATTTATTAATCAAATTAAATTTATTAATTTATCAATTTTTCTAATCACGCGTGGACATCTTATTTTTGGGCATTTGACGATATTAAAAAAGAAACTGAGCAGATGACGGTCATAGCTATATGCTAGTCTCGCTTGTCATAATTAATCAGTTAATATGCTACGAAATAAGTCCTACTTCTATCATTCACAATCGTTAGTACAGATATCAGAATCGGTATTTGTATCAGGCTGTTCAACTGACCAATAAGCGCCTTCTGCTTTGCCAATCATGCACATTAAATATGCTAATTCGTGTCTCGATCTCCTGACGCAACAACGATAGCTCGGTAACAGGAGGCGCGCCCGCTATGCTCTGGTGGCTCGCGGCCGCGCGCTCGCTCACTCCTGTGCGGGACGTTGAGTTGGATTGATTGATGGATTGATTAGTGATTCCAGGCGCGTCTACTGCTAAGGTTATTAGCCTCGTAAGTGTAGTGCAAATGTTTCCCTCGTTGGCGGTGATCTCCCAAAGCTGGGTGGTGTGATCCGGTGCCGACATACACGTCAACTACGTCAACAAGTCTACACGTCAACAAGCTCGCTCGTGGCACATAGCGAAGTCGCTATCCATTCACCACTGAGATCCGTGTTCGGTTCCCGTCGAATCTCATGTGAAATTTGTTCCAACAAAACGAGTTTGGCTGCTTCGCAAGGGCTAGTCCAACCCCTGTGAAGTGTCCTAAACCCTACCCCAATCCTTATTCCTTCACAATTCTGGCCGTTGGGAAGTGACGCAGGAGCGTGTAGCAGGAGGCGCGTACGCGGAGATACCTAGCGGTCCTCTTGACAACTGACTGCGACGTGATGGTACATGACTTATAAGTCATGGAGGATTACTTCCGCGCAAATTAATGGAGGATTACATCCCAGTGCAAAGCGCTCAACGCCCCTTAAGGGGCTTGGAGACGCGTTGCGTCATTTTGAAGACGCAACAAATTTAAAAAAAAACTAGCGGGATTTTCCCGAACCAGGTATCTCCCCCTAAGCTTCCGACAGGTCTCCGGGCATATGTAGTGCATGTAAGTGTAAGTAAGGGGTGAGGAGAGGAAAGGAAAGGGAAAGAAAGATCGCGCGCGGCACGTGGCCAATTTGTTAGTGCTCTGACATTCGTCTGGTGTTGATCGTATAAACTACGGAACACTGTCAATTAGAGCAGCAGGTCGCTAAAATTCTCCTTCAGACAGCAGATGAAATCGACCCAGTGTCATAAATCCCGCCAACTTAGTGACTCGAACCCTAGGACCTCCCGGTCACTGTGGTGACATCAGTTGATGCACTGAGCCATCGATATTTATCATATTTTGATAACAAAGTTAACTATGAGGGTAAATCAATAAGTATACATAGTATACTTATTGATAATAGTAATACAATGTTAATAATTGATTACAACAACAGTATAAAATTTACAATGAGTCCATTTTTCAACACAGTCCCTTCAATAAACTTGAACATCGTAGCATCAACTTTTTGATACTCTCAGAAGAAAAGGACTTTTGATTGAGCTGCAAGCGAAGCATAGACTGAATTTTCCCCTGTAGATCGGAATGAAATCTTTGGCCTCGTAAAGCATGTCTTCCGGTTGTTGAGGACCTCAGAGTGGACCAAACAAATGGTAATTAGTCACGACTCTAGCACTTCGAAATACACATTTTGGAGAGCATGGGCAGCGGTATGTAGATGCGCGTTGTCTTGCAACAAGAGAATGTCGTTCCACAATCCATCTCGGCGTTCTTGTATGCAGAACCTCACTCACGTGAATGGTTTGTCACTTCAATTATGATTACTCATCGTTTATTCAAAATCAGGGCACGGACTTTCTCAATATTGGGAACAGTAATGCATGGGGCTGGACATCTTACTCTATAGTACGAATTTTATAAAGCTGCCTGTCAAGGCCTGTCTTCGCAGTGGAATTACGTCACTGCATTTCGCGTCTTTCTCAGTTGTGCCACTAGATATCGCATGATCAAGCCGTTGATTGTCAGTTAAGCATTGATACTGTCGCGATCATGCAACATTATCCTCTAATCCTCCTATTAAATCTCAATTCCGAAAAGACGTTTTTCATCCTCTATAAATCAAGAAACTAGAATTGTAGATTCTCACCCCCATCAAATTTGTAGAAGATAATAATTATCAGGTAGTGAATGATTGTATTTTCATGAATGTTATTTTTTATCTTGTGTGTATTTTGTTCGTCTTTAAACTGTAAACCAGATAAATAATATGATTACTTCTCGAAATCTATTTACTGTAAATTTTGAAAATACATTAGTGTAAAGCTGGTCTTATATCATTTCGCGAATGTAAATATTTTATCTACTTCGGAATCATATTATTATAATCTAAAATCTATAAAAAAATTGTTACATTTAATGCATTTTGAATTTGTTATCGATAGTTTAACGACAGAGAAAAGTGACAGCCTTCGGAAAATGTTTTAGTACTTCATTTGAAATAAACAAGATTTCTGTAGTCGAGATTGGAATAGCAAACACGAAGAAAGACGGAAAGAAACAAACAAACAAAGAATGAAAGAAAGAAGGTCAAGTTGTAAAACTGACGGCAACAATATGGAAGCAGTAAATGAGTGGAACGAGCATGTGGAAACCTTTGAAATGTGAAATAGGACGAATGTTTCAGAGACGGAGAGATAAGAGTTGAAGGAACCAGAATCAACCGTAGAGATAGAAAAACGTCTGCCAGCAACACTAAAGAGCGGAAACATTAGCTGCGACGAGTTAATGTGGCAGGGCGAGGCAGAAGACGCTCTGAAAGGAAGAATAATGATGGAGAGAAGAGGAACCGGGAAGTTTAACGACGTGGAATACGGTGACAGATGTGTGACAGGAGTGAAGGGGGAGATTTAAGAGGAATCTGCAGGGATGAAAGGGCGCTGAGTAAGATCCTGTGCAGTTATTTCCTTCTATTTGCGTATTTGGCGAATGTATTACGATCCATGTTTTCAGGCACTTCCGAAGTAAAATATCACTGACCTCATTATCTTTTCCTTATCTTTTGCAGGACTTCCACACAAAATATTCAGTGCCTACTAATGTGATCATGTATTTAGCGTAGTATCTAATCGAATTAATATTACTTAATACTAGAACGATAATTTTATTAATTGCTAAATTCGCCCATAATCATCTGGTAATATTTCACCATAATTACTTTTAATTAGAGTTAACATATTTTTAAAATGGAAATTAATAGAAAAATGAAAGAGGAAGGAGGAAAGATCACGACGTTCTCACAATTATGAATTATCTAAAAAAATTATTAACATGAATTAAACTTAAGCTTCAATTTGGATATCAGAATTTTTCGAGAATTGAACGTGTAAATTTTTTTTTAATTTCCCAAGACCCGTTCTGGTGCTAGAACAGCCTTCTTATGACCCGATCAGCACGCTACTACCACGATAGACTGACACAACACGAGGTGTTCTCTGATGCTTACAAAGAAGAGAGGAAATATAAATGTTCGAAAAACTTATGAATTTCGAGGAACGAAATCATTTGAATATTGTAAAACATGTCTGTAATGTAAAACGCTAAAATGTGAAGTGATTCAAAATGTTACATATGCATGATTTCTTAAATTCCAAAATATTTAATCAAAATGTGGCTTATGTAATGAAATTTAGTGCACTATACACTATCCGTAGAAAAGTGTAAACAAAAAATTAGGAGTCGTCTATTAAACAAATTTATTTACATATTTTTAGAAAATTGTTACGATTTTCATGATGAACAACTAATGTTTAGAAAACAACGACTGTGCAAGTTTGAGTGAAAATGGCACTTCTGCCATTTAACACAGTGTATTGTGGTCTTTTCTCGCAAAAAGTTTAGAGTTTTTTGCTTGGACAAGAAATTGAATTTGAGCGATTAGGTTATCGAACCCTACTTTTTAAATACGGTGCTGTAATTTTCTTGTATATTTTACCTGTTGCAATACATTTTCAAGGTAGCAGGGATTCTAACGTCTGAGATCCTTTGCTTACGCAAAGAATCAATTAATTGTCTTAGCGCATTGGGTCAAATATTCATACTGCATCTTTAGTTTGTTTTTTGTTGTTAAATTTATATTAGATTTCTTGGCAAATTGTTCACAAGAAGCTTAATGATAAATAAGGGGCACAGAAATTTTGATGTGTCTTAGTTTGGACAGTACGTCTGCAACTTCCTCAGAAACACCCTGGAACATGAACGATGAGTTGAAATGGACATGCGAATCAGTTTGAAGTCATTCTTTAGAAAGTAGAATCTAGTCCTTTGATTCTAATCAGAATTAGAATCAGAAAATAATTTATACCCGTAAAAGTGTTCTGCACACAAACATATGGAGAATATTATGCCAACGTGGATAACCATTCTTTTCATCAGCAATGAGTGCGTCAAAGGAGATCAAGTAACATTCAGCAGGTGATATCACAAAATCTGTACGTTTTTCTTCTTTATTTGCTGCTGTTGTTTTAAGATACATTTTCAATACCGATTCTCTGCAAACGTGTGGTGTGATTAGTATTCCGTTAATCGAGATTTTTACCCTACCATTTAACCTACTATTTTAATTCTCAATTCGATAATTAGCCGGAATAATCTCATACCCTATAGCCGTTGAAGAAGAAGAATAATTTATTATGTCAGTAATAATAAGCACCGCTCATCATGTATGGGGTGGTGGTGAAAAGCTACATCAACTGTCAAGAAACAAAGAACCATCTCACTCACTATTTGCTGTCAGAATCACAGAGAAACCAGTCGAAAACCACGACTAAGATGGGGTTATTGCAAAGCAGCTTAAAAATGCATTGAAGTTGGTGGTGAGATGATGGAAAGTAAGCTGTAATCATTACATTGTTTTTGAATCAACAAGGCAATCAGTTTTTTGTGATGTATTATTGGTTTGAAAAACTTTACAGTCATGTGGGTTCCACTATTTTGTGAGTTTTTATGGCTAAAATTCTAATAGATGAAAATTCTACACGTTTAAAGAATGCGACCCATGCTTATTTCAACTATTGAAATTTTGCTTTTCTTCCAACAACAAAATTATGCTATAACATTTAAGATAAATTAGCATGACTTCATATTACTTTTAAGTAATAACAAACTTTAATAAAAAATCTCAATATCCACATTTGGATATCCAAAGAGAAATAAAGGTCATATTATAACTTCTTGCGATAAGTCGAATACAAACAGATTCCGAGATACACCAACTAAATTACATTAAAAAAGATAAACCATCCAGAAAATACTGAACAACATAGCATCTCACCACACACAAATCGTAACAATTCGTTGGAATTGCCCTCATTGCATTCATGTTTTACGTCTGTTTCAAAACGTGGAATTTTAAGTCACAATTAAAGAGAAAGGTCCACAAGCTTCCATTTCCTTTCTGAATTTTGTTGAAAATAAATTTATTGTTAAAATATATAACAAATTCTAGAAAAATACCATTTTCCTTCTATTACGTTTCTCGTATACCAATTACGGGCTAGGTCATGGAAATGCGAATACCTGTAATTTGTAATGTAATGTAATTTGTAATAACGTTACCGTCTTTTCATTTAATTGCTTAAATTCGAACATTATTAGCAATAAAAGACCTTTATTGTCATTTGATTAAATTGTATTAGCCCTTATGTTTTCCTGAAGATTACCTCACCCACAAATACCTCTATTATTCAGTTTATACAGTCCTTAATCTTTTACAACTCGCGCTTAGTTGGAGTGGCTCGCAGCTCTGTAAACTCAAGAATCCTTCTAATGGCGCATAGCACACACATTTATCCCATCAGGTTAACGACCTCCGAGCGGGCTGTCGGTCGAAAAGACACAGGTAAGCCACTGAACACGCGTGATCGCGCACGACGCCTAGTGGCGCGCAAACGAGGGCGGGGACTTGCGGCCGCCGAAGCGAACGAAGCGGGGACGGGCGGGCTGGGAGTGGAGAGGGGCGGGGAGGAGTAAGGCGGGGCAGGGCGAAGCGTGTCGGGATGAGGTGAGCGGGCGGGGTGAGGCGGGAAAGGCGGGCTGGCTGGGGGTCGGAGCCTGGCGGGGCGGGGTACGGAGCGGGGAGTGAGCGGGCCGCGGCGGGGGGCGGGGACGCGTCGTCGCTCAATCCCGGCGGCTCGCCTCCCCAATTAGCGCCGACGGGCGAGGCAGGCGCGCGGCGCCGGCGGCGGGGCGGGGCGGGGCGGGAGCGGGTGCAAGGGCGGCGGCGGTGTCGGGCGCGGCGCCAGGGCTCCGCTCGGGAGCGATTTACTACGACTCGCCCCTCCCCTCCCTCCCCCCTGCCCTCCGCGCGCCTCTGCCACCCTCGCCCGTGACATCTGGAGGCGCTCGCCGTCGCCGGGCTCGTTAGCGGGCCCACGCAATTACCGGGGAAGTGGCGCGGGGCACCGGCGAGAGCGGGGCGGGGGAGCGGGAGGAAGCGCGGGACCCCGCGGGACCCTCTCGTGCCTCGGCGCTTCCCGGCCGCGCCCGGCGCCCCTCCTTCCCGCTTTGCGACGCGCCTTCCGGACCGAATTCCACCCGCCCCCACCACACACCGCCACTCGCTACTATCATACTCCCATCAGGAAGAGAGCAACACTAGGACGGCTACAGCGCTTTCTAAGCAGCGGTTTGTTTTACGACAGTAGATGTTCAGGCAGCCATTTACTGAACCGGCGAAAGAAGGGGTAGACAGACTTTGGACAGTTTAGATGTACCCTTAAAAGGCCGTATGGGCGGAAACGTGTGAAGTAGAGTTGGTTAAGACCGCATAGTTCTGTTCCTGTTTTCAAAGTTCATTATTAAGGTTGCGCGCCGGTAATCTAGGTAAACAGATCGTCTATCTAAGGACCAGGTGATCATAAATAGTCTGTAACGTTTGGCACAGGGATGAAACCTAAAGGATGTTCCAATAGCTAATAAAACCTTATCGTCTACCTGTCTTACTTTCCGAAAAACAAGGCAAAATGATATTTTTTTATTGAATTTCATAATCAAGCATTATTTTAGTGTTTCACTTTACCAGATTCATCTTTGGGTTTTACTCTACTCGTTTACACCATACATTTCTTTATAAGTAGTTGTTCGATTCATTATTTACATTTGCGGGCTTCTCAACTTCTACGTTCATTAGTCTCGTAAGTGTAGTGTCGCGACTGGCGCGGAGGCGGTATTCCTTTCCTGCAGGGACGTGAGATCCAGCGCCGACCTATACGATAGTTTAAGGGTTGTCCCTCTCCATATATGACCACCAGGGTATCCCTCCCATGCCGGGACAAGCTCTAAACTTTATTGATTTTCTCTGTTATTATATCTGTTTTCTTAAATTCTTGTACTTAATATAGAAAAATTTAAACTCTTGAGATTTTATGTAATTACTACACAATGGCATGTTAATAACTGTAAATAAAATCTAACTTCATAGATATCGTGAAAATGAGCGAACTAACACGCTCGAAACGTCGAGAATAATGAAAAACCTAAAACTCAGCACACATGTATTAATGCTAACCATTATAAACATTGACCTCCATAAAATAAACTGTTGGACAAAATATACGATATTTCTAACCAGAGGGTTACACAGAATATATTGCATAAATTGAATTTATTTATTTAACGTCAGAAACAGTTAAAATCTGCGTGAAACGTATAAGGAGCATTCAAAAAGAAAAGAGCCGGAGGACTAGTCGCTGCGTCAGTTCCGTAGATCAGATCTCGAATATAATATCTTATCGCTCCCTTCCTGAATGAATCGCCATACACCGTAATCACAATCGCCAGAAAATTGAGAACGATTATTTGAATAATTATATTCCCCACTGAACTCTATAAAAGTGCGCAGGTAGTGAAGCTACATTTATGTTCACAAGGAAACCAAGATGACATCTCAGCCTTGGCTCAAATCATCACGGAAACGAATAAGCTGATGAAGATGGGGTCATTGACCCAGAAGCTGAGGTACAATACTTGATATTCGTAAAAGAATATTTAGTCATATTTCAATGATAACTAATATATTAAATATCATTTTTTAATCAATATTATTTTGTTTTTCGTTGCTCAGCATAGTCTCTCATTGTATACAAATAGTAATGCAGCAGAAAATATTTTACTTGGCAATTAAACTTGTGTATTGATTTAATCGTTTAATATCATCTGGCAAAATGTTGCAAAATAATGTACACGCATTCTGTGGTATTTTTATGGTGAGCAGGTGATATTGATAATAATGAGCTAACTAAATAAATATTTATAATGGCATATGTAATACTAATCTTTGCTTTTAACTCTATTACCAAATGAAAACAACTCAGAAGGTTCGTTTCAATCCAGTTTATTAAAAACAATACCTTCTTTTGGTGTTACGTTGTGTATTCGCCGTACAAATAATACTCTTTCCTGCTTCTTTACTATCTTTCTCTTGCCTTCATAACATTTCCTTGTCACAGCATCTTCATCTTACCTCCCTAACAATGTAAACAATTTAATCTAGTGTGTCAATAACAATACTTATTTACTATCTTGCTCTTGCCTTAATAAAATATTTATGAACTTGCTCTACCTTCTTTTCTCCTTTTCTTTCCAAAATATTATACTCTTCATCTCATTTTCCATCATAAATCTGGCTATTTTTTTTCTACTGCTTCTTTTTCTTTTACCCATCAGGTATCTGGGTCTTCCCCAAGTTCTAATGTTCTTGTATATCCTATTATATCTGGATGCCATAATCTTCTCAGATACATTTTGCTTACATCCTTCATAATCCATTTTACATCCCAAACTTCTCCTCGTCTCTGCCCTTACCATATAACCTAATGCTTGTGCTTCCAAGCCTAAGCATTATTTTAAAAACGTCTCTTGACAGCCATGCACTTTCCTTCTTTTTCCCAGCCTTTGTCTCCGCGCCCGTCCCCAGCAAAACACTCTCTACCAAGCAATCAAAAATCTTCATCGCCCTTCCCAGCTAGCACTGAATCTATTTATTATCCCCTATTCTTGTCTCATCAGTGCACCCCCTTTCCTTATGTTCTATTTGATCTGATCTTCTTGACCTCCATTCTCTTTCATAACAACAAAATATTTATATTGTTTAACTTGCTCTATCCTCTCTCCTTTCCAAAACGGCTTGCACTTAATCCTCACCCCTACATACCATCATTTTACTTTTTCCCTCACTTAATGTCATGCCTCTCTTTCAAAAAATTCTCAGATCTTCATCGTTTTCATCTCTGGCGATTAACTCTACATCATCTGCTTATGTTAGAAACCATATCTTATGCTTTTCAAAAACCACATCTTCCTGACTTCTTTCAATGTGGCCCTTTAAACCCGCTAGATAGATATTAAACAAGGTTGGACTCAAGAGGACAACCTTGCCTCACACGGTAAGGTTTTATGGCCAACTATATGGTCCATAAAACCTTAGTCTTTCTTTTATACTTTTACCCTACATTTTGTTTCAAGATAGACCCTTGAAAACCTTTATTAACCCTTACTTTGCCCATTATCTCTCATAATTCACCTCTAACTACCCTGTCAACTCGCAAGGCATTCGTCCATCATTCTGCGACTGCTGCCGCAACCACACGCTATTCAAATAGGCTTGAATATTGTAGAAAAATATCAAAATGAAGTGAATATTTTTAAGAGAACCTTAGCACGTAATTGTATTTCATGAAATAAATGATAATTCAGCAAGAGTTTGGTTAATCGATATATTTGCATCAGCATGACGTGACGGTAACGGCGCCGATGATAATTACAGTGCGCCAGGAAAGGTCTCTCCCCACCGAGCCGAATCAGGCCTCCTATTAAAAATTGCAATAATATTGGAAGCAACCAGTTCACTGAGACACAAGTGAAGGGGGCAACATTTCCAGTATCTATTATTATTGTAGTGAGGATGCAACTTCCATTTTCAAGCTGCAGCACGTGCTATCAACATAATTTCTGTTGCAAACCCTCTCACCACCAAGGTGCCACCACGGAGAGACTTTCCTGGCGCGCTATATTATCACCTGCACCGTAAACTGGCGCATAGAGCCAAAAAGCTAAATCACAAATTTCCTGCAAAACAGCATAAGCCTATCACTTCTTCCGGCACTACCCTGGATAGCTAATAGCTCTGAGCTGGCAGGACGGCCCGACCCAGGCATTGAATGGGGAGGTTGCCGTGATGGCAAACTGCGATCCGGCGAGATCCGGATATCAGTCTGATGGCGGACTTGTGCGTCGGGGGGGGGGGGATGCGGATAAGAGCTAGTCCTCAGGTACCCACCCCAGGGTTAACACCCTCTGGTGGTACAAGTTATGTGTGGTGTGGTAGACCACGCAAGGTCCGATCACTTTTTTCCTTCCACGTATAATTCACGTGTCCAGTATCATGGGTCCAGAACTTGCATTTCAAAATGTACGTACAAATTTCAACGAAATCAAAAATTGATCTATCTCTTTTTTCTCCGTGGGGCAATTTGGACTTCGTTTTCGCGTATCGAAGATTTGCTAACGACTGCCCCAGCCCTCAAGAGCGGGGCGGAATGTTGAACTGCCGGGGGACTTCCGAGGGTACGGACTTACCGCGGCCAGTTGTCCTTTAATTAGGGGAAATTGAAGAGAGATTTGTCTCGACCTTAGAAAGTTAAGTTGTATATCTTTCACTCAACAAACCTCCTATGGTAGCGTCTAGCTGCGGAAGCGTCCTAACCACCTTCCTAGATCGAAAATCCTCGGAGCTAGGGAGGCTGTAGGTCGCTTTCAGGCATTAGTCCAAATGATAACCCAAGCGATCCACGAGAGAACTAAGAATGTGACAGCCATGGTGTCCATCTTTGAGTGTGCAATCTCCCAGGTAAAATAAGTGTTGAATGATATGCCTGTAGCACACAAATAGCACTTTCATGCTTATGACGTCAATACTATGAGAAACTGAGATTACTTCTCGCATGGTTACGAGGAAGCGACCTCTGAACTGTCCAGATCGGTTGTAGATAGTCGATTCAACGAAAATATAGGGATCGCCTCCTTAGAGTTCAGCAGATAGTTGTGCAGATACCTTTTTGAAATTTAACCCGTAGGTTTTACATTTTCGTGGCAGATACCATAAGTACCCATGCTCATGTACAAATACTCTTCTCCCTATAGTACGTGACATAGGTTTTGACTGTTTTTGAAGTTAAATAAATAAATGAAATGTTACTCAGACTGAGATCACTGCTTAGATTGCTAAGAGAAAAAGATCTTTAAGCCGTCTCAACATTTTATGAAAGGGGAACTTCTTAAATATTCTATAAAGCCAAGATTTGATAAATTTTTCAAATTCTACAGACGAAGATGGCTCAAGTCAAAATAGTATAATAGTATAATAAATATACACAACAAATAAACACAAGAAATATAAAATAGACTTTTATCTCATTTAAAAAAATCATTTTAATAAAATTCTTCAATCTAAATTACGATTTCTGATTAAAGAGTTTTTCGTTTTAATATGTTTCACCCACGAGTCTCTAAAATAAATCTGGACCAAAAATCTAAAAACAGAAAAATCAATGACAATCCGAGGATAGTGGGATATTATCTCATTTCCCAAACGTTTGCTCAGACGGCCATCTGCCCTCGTACAAATTGTCATTTGTACTCAAATCCACTCGTTCTGCCCACGTTCACACGACACCGATCATGAAGCCATCGCTCGCCTGCCCCTCGCCCGCGCGTCGTCGCCTCCACGGCGCGGCGCGCAGCTCTCACGGGCATCGGACGCGTCCCGCCGCGCGGCGGGCCGGCCGCATCTGGCAGCGGCGGCGCAGCGGCATCGGCATCGGCGCTCGTTCTGTGGTTAATGGGGCGTGGCTTGCTGGGGGCTCTCGCCCTGGTCCCGGCCCTCCCCCGCGCAGCCCCGCCCACCGCGCGCGACTGAAAGGGTTGGCGCGAAAGGGGGCGCCGCCGACGCGACGCGACGCGCCGCCGCGCCGCGCGCCGCAACAAGGTAATTAGCGGCCGAGGTGGAATCGGTCGACTGGCAAGTGACGGCGGCTGCCGGGAAGCGCCGAAATAACATTCAAGCCAGCCATAACTACTCTGGGTTGCTGCTGCTGCTGGTGACGATGGCGGAACGCCGGTAATGGTGGTGGTGAATGTTAAGTTAGTAGTGTTGGTTGTGGAGATGGCGGCAGCGGCGGTGGCGGCGGCGGCGGCGGCAACGGTGGTGTGGCGGCGGCGTTGGAGGTGGCGGTGGCGGTGGCGGTGGCGGTGGCGGTGGCGGTGGCGGTGGTGGTGGAGGTGGAGGTGGCGAGGGCGGTGGTGGCAGTGGCGACGGTGGTAATGGCGATATATTAACGATGATGGGCTTAGAAATGGTGGCAATGGAGTGATGGCGAAGGCAGCTAAACTGAGGATAATGCGAGGCAGCTGAACTGAGCAAACACGTTAGTAATATGATGGTGATAGTTAATTTTCCGTTCAAGAAGTACAACACTATCCAGAATCTAAGTATTTCATTTAGCCATGTAATTATTTCTTTTGACACAGTTAGCCAAATCAAATTGGGGGCGTGGTCGATGTGTAATATTTTGAAATAATAACCTGCATTTCGTGAGCATTGGCAAACTTGTGTGGGCATGCGGTGCTCGTTATTGAACGTTAAATACGTTGGTTTGATGACTTAATTTTCACACATACAAAAATATTGTCATGCTTTTTCACAATACTTGTATCAATTATTACAATATTATTCTATCGACGATTTCGGAACAAAGTAAATCACTCTTAAAACCACCCATAACATCGAACTCCTCACACTGAAATTACATATTGAAGCATTATCTTCTCCGAAGTTACATTTCATCTGAGTGACGGAATTACATGTACCTCACAGGTCAAGAGTAGTAACTCTGTGATTTTGAGGTTTTGATATCAGAATAATTGCAAGAAAGAAATCTAATTTAAGGTATTTAGGAACATCTTGAAACTTTATTATCGCCAGTTGAAGCTCGTAAAAAGAAGTCGTAATTTTAATACTACACCGACTGAATGTAGCTCAGAGCCAATACTGCCGCTAATTCTGCAGCGATTGTGACTGGGACAGGGCTCGAGTCCCGGTGGTTTCAACACAAGCAGTAGAACTTGGTCGAATTTAGCCACTAACTCGTGTAGGATTCTCGCGGCCGGCGGCTCTGATCCGTAGGTTTTCGTGGTTTCTCCGATGAATACCAGGGGAATGCCGGAGCAGTTCTCCGAGAAACGGGCCACGGACCGCCCGCGATCTTATCCTCCTCTTCATTGTTCTATCCTCTCTTTCTTTCTTTCTTTCTTTCTTTCTCTCTCTCTCTTTCTTTCTCACTCACACACAGACACACACACCTGTGGTGTAGCTTCAGTTGGTGACCCGGCAGAAAACTAATGGTGGCAGTCCCCATAAGTTAAATATAAAAATATCGAATACGGAATAGTTTATACATATAACCATATTTGCACATGACATTTATTTATAATATAGTAAAAACTTAAGTAATTCACAAAATAATTGAAATATAATTTTAAAAAAATTTGAAAACTAAATATAATTATCGAAGGTAAGTTTTTAAAAAACACTTTACGAGTTTCAATAACATTTTGTAATTGGTATCACCTCTAAAATGGTGTCACACGGAGTGGACCGCCTCCCCACTAACTACGCCATTGACACATATGCAACCACACATGTCGGGACACCAGCCGGGAGCCAAGAGCTTGTCCTGGCTGGGTTGGTGCCTCGCTACGGGGAGATACCTGAAGAAAAACAATCGCAAACCAATGTGTAGGCTGGCGCCGGATCTCGCTCTAGAGTGGGGAAGGAATCATCACCACCTCCCGAGATAAAACATTCACAAAATAAACGCGACTAATGACCATAGCAGTTGACATGCCCAGAAACATCAATAAATCAATCCAATATTACATATAAGAGAGCAGAAATTATTTTCCTCCTGTAAAATAAGGAAATTGCCGACCTGGATGGCCGAGGTGGCTAAGAGCGAGTACCGACTCAGAGCTTCCGTCCGAAGGGTCGCGGGTTCGAGTCCCGCCTTGGGCATAGCTGTTTGTCCCTTGATTTGTATGTATGTGTTGTCGCGGAGGGCCTCGCGTTCTGCTGACCCCAGATCAGAGGAGCCCGCAAGTGTGTTGGTGTCTAGTGTATGGTCGAATATGCGTCCCATCGGGGCGTAAAGGGTAACCGGCTGTCGGCTGGATAAAAGCCCTAGATAAAAAAAAATAAGGAAATTGCGAGTTGAGTCTCTCGACCTCTGTTGTACAGAAATTACAGGATGTAATAAACCCAGGGGCACAAACTATAAGGGGGCATAAAGGAGACCAATACAAGCATTATTGTCTCACGACCGGGGTGTCGGAAACGCTTCTTACTGTGTAATTTGAGAAAGAAAACTGATAACAATTCAAAAAGCGTCCCTCCCGCCACCGCTACTCTCAGCAGGTCGTCCGACACGTCGGTGATTGCACCAGAGCGTTATTCTGTTGGCCGTTGACGCTGGTGAAAGACGGAAACACTTGGTCTTTGCTCGTCTGTTTTCAAGTCTGTCACTCAGCGTTACACAACGGGAGATAGAGAGCCTATGTCGTCTTCACAGTGTGCAGTTTTTGACTCACTAGTAGTAAGTTTGATATTAACTCCGTCGTTTTTTTTTAATTTTCTCGGTGTTATCATGCGGTTCTGTGATATGTGTAATAGACGTGGCTATTACTGAAATCTATAGTACTTATTTTCAATGTGCGACCGGGAGAGGTGTCTCAGGGGATCAACTGATGTCTCTGCAGTGCCTCTGACCGGGAGGTCCGAAGTTCGAGTCCCGACGGTGGCAGGATTTTCGACACTAGCTAGATAGCTAGGTCGAGTTCTGTCGCTGTTTGGAGGAGAATTGTTCTAATTGGTGGTTTCCCGTGTTTTTTCAGATCGATATCAGGCGAATGCTGGAGCAGTACCCTAGTCATCGGGTCACGGACCGCGCGTTATCTATTCCTTGTCCTATCCTACCCCTTACTTACACTCACATCCACTACACTAGCACACATGTCGAGAGATCGGTCGGGAGCTTAGAGCTTGTCCCGGTTGGGGCGGTGCCCCGCTGGTGGAGGATATCTGGTTGAGGAAAACCCCGCTACCGGACGGTAGGTCGGCGCCAAATCTCACCATCTAGCAGGCGAAGTTCACCGCCACCTACCGAGCAAAAACATGCACTTCACTTACAAGACTGATGACCTCAGCAGTTAACGCGCCGGAATCACTAATCAATCAATCCAATGTGCGCAGAAATTGAAAGAAAACTGTGCAGCCTCCGGTCTTTTGATGGTTTCTATGGTTTCGTTAACTATCCAGGAACTCCAAAATACAAAAACAATGAAATATTTTAAATATTAACTCCAAACATTTGATTGTGCTATTCCGGCTATTCTCATACTGCACGTACCAACTGAATACTCATACTCAATGCGCCTCTCCTTACGGTCTTGGTGGGCGAGTGATTAGCTTTCTGGCCTCTGAACCACCAGTGCGGAGCTCGATCCTGACTGAGGGGCGTGGAAGGCTTTTCGAAGGGCGGAAAATCCCACAGCGGCCATGTCATGCTAGTGGCGTGTAAAAGAATGGAGCCGTTGAAGATGCCCGAGGAAATTAAATTCCTCCGGCAATCGCGTCCTCACTAGATCTCGTTCTATGAACCGAACTGTTCGAATAGAATTACAGGCTTAGGTGGCTCAGTGCATCAATTGATGTCACTGCAGTGCGTCTGACCGGGTGGTCCTAGGGTTCGAGTCCCGACGGTGGAAGATTGTGGACACTAGATAGATAACTAGGTAGAATTCAGCCGTTGTCTGGAGGAGAATTCTAGCGGTTTCACCGATCAACACCAGGTGAATACAGTTCCCTAACAATCGGGCCACGGACCGCGTGCGATATTTCATTCCCCTTCCTTAGCCTATCCTTACTCCTTATTTACATACATGCACAACTCTGCAACATATGTCGGGAGACCAAAGATTGACCCGGATGGTGTCCTGCTGCTGGGAGATACCTGGGTGGGAAAACCCCTGCTATCCGACGTGTAGGACGTCGCCGGATCTCGCCGTCCAGCGGGAGATAATCACCATCATTCGTGATAAAAATATGCACTACACTTACGGAACTAATGATCTTAGCCCTTTAGGCCTTAGCGCACGGAAGCACTAGTGAAACAACACTAGAATTACACCTTGGTGCATCACGGGGAGCGCCTGATTGAAAATGATCACCTAGATCACTCCTGGGATAGTCTAGAAAGGACACTGAGCATCAGAAAGGAAAGTAATATTAATTTTAACAATGATATTTAATGTATTATTTATCATTTGGACTGTATGATTTCCAACAACCTGTAACAAGTATTGTACTTCAGCTTCTGGGACAATGACCCCCATCTCGATCAGGTTTTTCGTCCACTTCCTCAGATTCTTTGAGCAAATGTTGAGATGGACCCTTGTTTTACTTCTGGACATAAATATAACTTCATATCTGTACACGTCTTCTAGAATTAGTGGGAAATATAATTATTCAAATTATCGTTCTCCATGTTGTCGCGGCAGAAAGTATTATTCCTTTACAAAGGATACGATAAGCAAAAAGAGCCCAAATCTTTAGCTAATTTGCCCTTGAAAACAGATTTTATTACATCGGAGCGAATATTTTGTTAACAGTCCATGCGAAAAAAACTAGATATGGCTTAGGGTAGGGCTCACAGAATTATGAAAACGTGCACAGAATTCACTGCTCCCCATAGAACGTCACACTCAGGTTTTAACTGTTCTTGACGTTAACTAACTAAATAACCAACTAACTAACTAAATAAATAAATAAATAAATAAAGACACTTCAGTCAAAAATACGGAACTACGACCAATGGCCATCTCCCCGCTATTAACCCCAAACTCTAATTAAATAGTACTTTGGGTACTGCTGTCATGTAACAGCAAGGCTCCAAGGAAGCTAATACATTTTCTATTTGCGTTTTACTTCATGGAGCAGCAACATTTTCGATATCATGGGTATGCAAAGATCTGATGTTCTCTATACTATTTTATTTTAGTATTCATGAAGTCTGATTTTGTTAAAATATTTAATTTAGTGCAGCGTTACACGAAAGTATTTTATTCATTAGCAGTGTACGTGCTACTTTTTGGAAAATCATTTTGGGGGTTTTTGTTCAGCAGCAATTTTGCTGCTACAGGCAACTAGTGCGTACTAGTGAAGTACTAGGTAACGCATTATTTCCAGACGCCGTTTTTTGGGAAGGAGTACTCTGACATGCTCTTTGTGTACGAGGAAGCTTCAGGAAATCGCTACGAAGCAAGGAGAAAATACACAGATTGCTTTCTAGGTTGGATACTGTTCAATGTAAGAAAGTTTGCTGCAATGTTTTGTCGGGTCAGATAAACTGGCTGTGTGTGCTCAAACCTCAGGAATTGGAGCGTGCGAAACGTGCCTTGAATATGCGTGCCTTGAGTAAGCACTTGGACAGGGAAAATCGCTTAAGAAGTAAAAGGTACTCAATTGTATCAGAAAATGTCCAAATCAAACATTTCAAGATCTATGCATCTTGAAGTCATTAGAGTTCTAGGGAACCAAGGACTTCTTTGTTCTTTGTCTAATATCTAATCTCGATTTCTGTGCAGGGAAAAAGAAAGGATTTCTGTGCAGGGAAAAGAATTATTGCATCCTGCCTGTTATTGCATCTGTCGTTAGGCTATTGCAACCTCTGATAGTACTAAACAAGAAAGATTGAGATACACAGGGGACGACACGAAACGAGAAAACATGTTTCATACTTCCCAATATTTTCATATGCATTGCTTTCGAGTTCCTGATATTGAAGTGCAACTACATGAACGGTGGCAAAAATATCTCTGCTTTGAATTGTAAATTAAGCATTTGGTGTCAAGTAGTGAAGTACTGTAAATTTTCAGTTTTCTGAATTCCGAATATACGAATCTCCAATTACCCAAATCAATTTGGGGAGAAACAAAAAAACAAAATTTCAACATTTGTAATATATGTATATATATATATATATATATATATATATATATATATATATATATATATATATATATATATATATATGTATACTACAACTAATATATGTTCGCTTGTTAAAGCATATGAAGAAACAATTCGTACTTACAAATTAATATTTAAAGAATGTTGATATATATGAATATAATGAATATTCATACATAATTTAATATTTGGTTTCTTTTTACGTAAATTTCACAGTATTTGCACTTTTCACTACCTTATGTTTGTTTAACTTTGTTTCACGAATTTCAGTTAAGATTTTGCTACGTCTGACGTCTTTTTTTACTTAATTGATGCAATTTACACAATCATTCCAATTTCCGCATTTCAGAATAGGGCCGATCCCGTTTTAATTCGGATAATGCGATTTCCATTGTAGTGGACGTTTCCCTTCTCTTGCATCTTGTAAGAGAAGTTTTTCATCGACATTTCATTGGTCACAAGGTGATGAGTAAATTGTTGGTTCTTCAATCTAGGGCAAACATTGAGTTGTTAAATATACGAAAACTGCTTAGAACAGGTATGTTTTGGTTATCTGTCAGGTCCACTGAACAGAATTCGGCTAGAAAAGCAGACGTCTGGGTGACACGCAGCACGTCCGATGCAATTCCATGCATCTAGGATCTCTTGCTCTATTACGGAGGAGCAGAACCTTATGAAACCTGGAGACCAAAATACCAAACATGTCTTAAAATTACAAAACATGTTACCATATGTAGGAGTTACGGGAAGATTGTGCTAACACTAATTTCATAAATCTTAAATCGATATAAATGTAATTGGAGCATCTGTCTTGTGATTTCAAATCTGTCTTTTATAATTCCACATGCTTATTTAGATTATATAAAAACTAATTCAATTTTAAACGATTCTTGTCTGTTTGTCCGAGGTAATCTCTGGAACGTCTGCCCCCTTTTTGATGCGGTTTTGACGCAAAGATAATGTGTGCCGTCGGGCATAACTTAAACTACTTTTGCTTTCAAATTATTGTTTCCTCTTAAAACTGGAGGGTGGTGGCGCAATTATGGCTTCAGATTTGAATTCAGCGTGTCGACATACATGGAAAAACATGTCTCAAGTCTTCGGGTCTGACAACTTTTGTTTGTGTGCCTGTGTTATGATTAAATACCCGGTAACATAGGATATTTCAGCCTTTCGAGTATAAAGATTTTGTCTCCAAAAAACAAACTCGATAAAAACGCTGTTCAAACGTGTTAGTAGAACCACAGTATATGTATAGAAACCACCAAGAAGTGTACACATAAAGTAAGATACATCCGAATTGGTAAAATATTTGATATTTCTCTGGTTAACAAATTTTACAGAAATGTGCTAACACCATATTCCTCCACCCTTTCGTTTACGATTTTTCATATTGCCTGAATCAATACAAAAATGTATAACAAATATTGCGCGTGTCATGAGTTCTCACTCTTGAAACATTTTGGAAAGAATTGTGGAATAACTCAACGAGAGCTTTTTGCAATCAAAAGAAAAATCGCCCTGAAAGAGGCGGCGAGCAATCTTCCGCCTGTTGCTAGATGCAAAGTTCAACCACTATACTGACACAAGCGCCAAATAACTACTAACTCATTACAACATCGCAAACGTTGTTAAACTTACTCTTCATACAAGCCTCGTCTTCAGGGAAATCTTCTGGCCAGGCCTGAATATTGCCGAACCAAATTGCTGCTCATTTTTCAGAGTAAAGCATGATGCTAAAAATCTTAGCCATCCAGGTGCCAGCAGACTCTCTTTGTTTGACACCTTACAGAGTTGTCCCATGGCCAACGATTCTGACACAATGCAGAGTTAGTTCAGCACATGCGGATTCTGAAGAAATGTTGATGTTAAAATATCAGCTGTTTTCTGAAGTGTGTTTAAATGTAATTCAGTTTGACACCTGCAATCTACTGAAAATACATCGACGGGGTCGTGGGTTGTGCATAGCTGCTCGAATATAACTTGGGAAAGTGAGCTCCTTGAAAATATTTTGACAAAGACAAACGGAATCTTGCATGATAAATTAATTGAAACAAAGAATAAATTAAAATATGCACTTGGGCAATGTCATATACTGAGGGCAGGGACGTCGGCGAATTCCTAACAGAAATATATACACGTTAAAAGTCAATTATGAAGGTAAATTAAAAGATGCACTACTTCACAAAACAAGCCATTCAAAAATTCGAGAAATGGGCCAAATTCAAATGATTGTCGGTTTAGGAAAAATTGAATTTGTTTTCTCCATACCACCCGTTCTGACGCAAAAACAAAAGAATGTTTTGAAATAAGCGGGTATTTTATGGGTGGACAAAAACATTCAGTGTATGTTATAGGCCGAGAAAGTTTTCAGCCACAAGCTGGGTATGAAGTGTAATTTCAGAATCAGACTTATGGGCAAACTAAAAATAATAACAGATGAAAACACAATATTAAAAAAGTCCTTCATTTTACAAAAAATAGTATTATTATATATAAGCTTTATTTGATAAAATACACAAATATAACAAAAAATTGCATTTCTACAAAAAGTGTCATTATTATGTAATGTTGAGGATTTTTAGTTTTGAAGGAAATCGTCCAAATTTGCGAAGCCCGTTAACAGATCGGACCATATCGAATTTTAGCGAATAAAAAGCTTTTAAATTCCCTTTTTTGCATGTTGGTATCGCCCGGATCATATTACACGTCTTTAAATTCAAAACCCCTGAAAGCGGATGTGAGATGTGAGGTTACTTAATGGCTTAACAGGTCATTCCTATAATTTTGACGCCATTTGTCTTTGAAATTGGAGTCTCACTCATCTGCAGGAGGCCACACAGGTTTCCTCGATATCAAACGGCTAGGAGAGAGGCATTAGGAAGGTAAGCCAGAAAACTTCAGACGCGCGCGAGTAGGATCGGAAAGGCAAAGGCGAGAGCGGCCCGCCACTGGCGATGGTGGCGGTGGCGGTGTCATTTGTCTTCGCTAGCGCGCGGCGGGGCGCGCGAGCCGACAACCGCAGACACGTTTATTTATACTCGCTCGGAGGTTAAGTGGCCGCGACGCGGTGAGGAAGCGGGGAAACGGAGCACTCCGCAAAGAACGTGAGGGGCACGGGGTCCCGAATGAGCCGGAAATACATGCGATCGGCTGCTGGACTATGGCGCTGAAATAAAATTTAAGAAGAAGAAGTGGAAGAAAATTTAAGAAGAAGAAGAAGTGGTGCAACAACAGCACATATATTCTCACATTATTTCTAATGTTTGCAATTTTGAACAGTTTTAAACAATAGAACAATTTTGAAAACGATACCTGCGTTGTTCTTTTAAGCGTCCCTTGTTCTACCCGAGGAAAAAATTTAAAGAAAAAAATTGGAGCGGTTGAGAAAATGTTTTGTTTTACAATCTGCATTAACTTCAAACAAGACGGACAGACTAACGTTTTGCAGTCTATTTTTCGGTATTAAGGACTCACAAAACATCGTTTCTGACTACACAACGTATTGGAGGAAGTAATTGACTACATTTCAAGAACAAAACTTAGCTACTTTTTTCTACTAGGGCCGGCAAGGGGATTTTTTCTGTCGAGAAATCGCTGTTTCCCGGCGCACAGTCTCTCTCTCTCTCTCTCTCTCTCTCTCTCTCTCTCTATATATATATATATATATATATATATATATATATATATATATATATATTCAACGATTTTTCAACAAAAATCTTATTGCCAGGCCCTGGTAATGAAAAAGTTGACCAGTCTTGTACCTATAAGCAAAGGGGAATCCAGCCGATCATTGAGGGATCCAGCCGATTATTGGACATCAGAGATTTTTGAAAATAATAGAAATATTTGTTATTATACTGTAAGTATTTTTGTGGTGAATATATGATACTATACAATATTTTAAATAATTACATAATTCTAACATAAATATTCAAATCAATTTTGCCCAATAAAGAAAGGTAACAAACGAAAACGAGGCTATTTTAAGGGAAGCATGCCTCCCCCTTCCCCAGATCAACCAATGCCAATAAGTGGTAAATTATTACTTTCAAAAACCATAGTTATCTCGTCTGTAACATAATGAAAACGTCTGGGGGTTTGATAGATCAAGATTCGAATCATAACGAAAGTCACAAAAGTACTTTGAATATTGTTAAAATCTGAAATTAACTCTTTGTTTTCTGTAGGAGCTGAACGGACGTTTAATTTCATTTGGGTGAATCTTCATTTGAAATTTACATGAGTCTATTTCTGAAAATTCAGAACTAGACTTTGTCTCATTAAAAGTTTAGGAGACCTTGCTTAAATCATTACCAGCTGTCACCTCCAACTTATTTTCAAAATTGTTGAGTGGAGAAGTCATTGATATGATGAATAAAGCCATTAATGATCATCACTGTCAAGGAATTCCGGAAAATTTTTCTCCGAATTTCTGCATCTCCAAAATTGTGCGAGTAAAATAAAAATTAAAGCTTTCTGAAAAGTTGATGTATCCTCAACATTTTATAGAATCTTTAAAAACATATAAAATCTCAGTGTTTCAAGTGTTCAGATTGCAGTGAAAATATGTTTTATATCCGACACAAAATAAATTTTGTATATTTGGAGCAAAGTGGTTTTCAAGCGATCGGGGTCAAGTCGAGCCCCTTGCTTTGTGCAGCAGGCGACCAAAGGGAGGGAGGTGATGGGCTTTGCATCGCCCCCGTACAGAAAGGGCAGTGGAGTTCCGAACGACGGTCTTCACCAATGGTGGGCAGCTGAAAACAAATCAGACGCAACAGGGGTCTGAGAAGGTAGCAACACTGTAGCAAACAGCAGTCGTAAAGAGAACAATGGATCGTTTAGAGTTTATGAATCATAAATGCCTCTTGAAGAAATTAATTTCTGCATCAATTGACTTATTTTTTTTATAACTCAGTTGTCAATAAGGTATATTTACTTTATTTATTTATTGATCCTGCAAGATCCCTTTAAGGGAAAAGGTCTCCTGCTTCAGCCAGGTGTATACAAATACCTTAATATAATTTCAGAATTCAAAATATCTTTTAAATTCAGTTCTAAATTGAATTCATGAAACGAATCTACCATAGAAACTTCACAACTCAGTTTTTGCACATCTCTGATTTTTCATTATTCCTAAACAATTGATTAGATAAGCGGGATTGTAAATAAAAGACCGTTAAAGCAACATAATACATATGTTAGACATAGATTCAAAGTTTCCTTAATGGACTTCAAACATAGCACGTTGTAGCTATTCCTTCTAGTTGAATCGTCGATTTTAAAAGGTAAATAAGTCCACTTTTTTCTTAAAAAGAGTTGAGATATACACTTTATTTGTTATTCTTCAAGCTCTAGATCAAATAGTGGTGCTAAAACAGCACGTACTTTCTAACCCGTATTTTCACGCACAATTACGCGAAAAGTACTCAATTTTCGAAACATTCTGCATGACCTGATTTCAAATCTATTTTTAAGGAAAGATGTCGTTATGGGTAAAAATCTCTACATTTAATATTTTAATTGTAGGAAGACTCAAAAAACATTTTGAACGAAAAATCAGGGATTTTAACGAACATGAGAACTGCACCATACTCTGAAACGTCCTTCATGCGATCCAACAAAAAAAAAATCAAAAACGATGGAGCCACCGTTTTGAAGATTTGGAAAATGTTCCAG
The DNA here is from genome assembly GCA_011170035.1 of Teleogryllus occipitalis. Classification (NCBI taxonomy): domain Eukaryota; kingdom Metazoa; phylum Arthropoda; class Insecta; order Orthoptera; family Gryllidae; genus Teleogryllus; species Teleogryllus occipitalis. The sequence goes on from BLKR01004136.1 coordinate 58,160, forward strand.
GGGTTTCATGTAAAATATCCCTCCGAAATTAAAATATCGGTTACAAATTCAAGCGTCTGCGACAGCAGCCAGATCGATTGGGGAATATGAATTTTGGAGAAAATCGGCTGAACGGTTTAGCCGCTAGCATTGTTCATAGACGGGCGAACAGACGGACAGAGAGATGGACGGACAGACATTCGTTTTGCCGTCATTCGATTCGGGTAACAAGAAACCAGAAAACATGGATTCTGGATACATCACGTGTTAGAGGATTTTTCCCCTAAATAAAGCAACTTGATTTATACACATTTTCGTTACCAGAGCCATGTAATAAGAGTTTTTTGCCGAAAATCCGCCGTTTTTGAGCAGAATTACATAACTTTCTCTCTACTCCGCAGCGAAAAAGTAAAAATGAAACTTGTCCAGCTTAAAGGATGTGTTCTAATGCCAACTAAACATTCTAATGACTGGAAAAGAAGTTCAAGACGAGGTTCTGATCCTCACACAGAACTAGTAGTATCAGCCAGGAAACGCCTAAATGCTTCATGACAACAGTGATAGACACTGAGGACTTCATTGGCTTCAAAACCAGGAGGTCGAACTTTTTGCGCAGACAACCAAATCTCTCGCTCTTACCAGCCATCCTCGCTGTGAGCCTGGTGTGACTCTTTCCATGTAAAGCAGTTAATGTATGAAAGAGAATATTTTGGTTTCCTCGTGTCTCGTGAGTTCATATATTGATGGAAAAATCACGAACTCATTGTGAGCCTGGTGTGACTCTTTCGAAACGAAACAGATAATGTATGATAGAGAATATTTTGGTTACCTAGCACGGGAGTGCATATATTGAAGAGATAATCACGTACTTATTCATGTTGACAAAAGGGAAGGCACGTCCAGATTTGCCTTTCAAGAAAGGTTATGCCTCGGCTGTACTTCCCATCAACAGAAAGAAGATAACATATGTTTACAGGAAAGTAAAATACATCCCACATGAATGTCTCCACTACATAACTTTCTAGAAGAAACCAGAATATTTCGACATAGCCACTGACTCAAGTGGAAGTCGAAGATGGGTAGATGCTGATATTATTAATTTATGTACGAGTTACTTTCATGACCATTACACAATATTCATATCATTATATATTTATTCAATGATTGATTATACTGTTTCATAAACCTAAAAATGGAGAAATTTTTTAAATATTTCATAATTATTTTATAAAGGAGAAAGTCCGCGGTATGATAAAGGTTCTTTACATCTCATCATTGATCGATTGATTTTTTAGTGTTTCCGGGCGCGTCAACTGCTTTGGTCATTAGTCCCGTAAGTGTAGTGCATTTTTTCTGGGGAGATGGCGGTGATTTTCCCCCGCTGGATGGCGAGATCCCGCGCCGACCTACCGTCGGCGTTTTCCCCTAACCAGGACTCTCCCACCAACGGGGCACTGCCCCAGTCGAGACAAGCTCTAAGCTCCCGACCGGTCTCCCGAAATATGTGGTAGTGTAGTGCATGTTAGTGTACGTGTGTGTGTGTTTGTGGAAGGGGAGAGGATAGGACAAGGAAGAGGAAGGAAAGATCGCGCGCGGTCCGTGGCCCGTTTGTTAGGGTACTGCTCCGGTATTCGTCTGGTGTTGATCGGAGAAACCACGGAAAACTACCGATCAGAGCAGCCGGCCGCTAGAATACTCCTCCAGACAGCGACTGAACTTTACATCACAGAAATGTATATTTGAAGTTACTGAGTTGCCCAAGCAATAAATAACGACTAGTCCTCAACTTCGTGTAGAACTCACAACTTTCGTGTAGAACATAAATGTCCCAGAAGCCAACTGTGAATTTTATTAAGTTTTTTCCCTTAGATCAATGGATCAGTAACTTATTTCCCTTTTGAAATCACCGATTCAAATTATCTTGTGAAGTTTTCCAAAATTTGTAGTTTTTTTTTCTAAAATAAATATTTACATATTTGATGAGAGCAATTCGTTCATAATAACATTCCACCATCCATACAGTGAGAGACAAAGGCAATCCAGTATTGTGAACATGTGCCCTGGAAAGGTGAGGATATAAAGGCATTAACCAACTCGATCGCTTACGCTCAGATAGGAGTAAGGCGCTGATTATATTTTTTCTTGCGTAGTTATCACAGTTACATTGGAAATCTCTAAAGCATTTAGTGGCGAATTGCTGTGATGAGGGAATTTATCACGAAACATCCAGTGCAGGAGAGTATATGACTATTTCTACGAATTTTACGAATAAAATAAGGTCCAAATGAATTTGAGAATGCGTCAAATATTTATTATCCTGGAATTAATATGTTTCATTCAACATACCTTTAAAATTTCTAAGTTTAACACTGTACACTTCACAAATATAGAATAATCTCACAAGATTGAAACTTTGCCAATACTGTAGATATGTAAAAGCATGTTTAAAGTGCTAAATATTTTTTTCATTAATTTGGTTTGATTAGGTTGTTTAATTTGGTTGTTTGCCGACATATTATAATCTCAAGACTGACGTTAAAAGATGTGAATCATTATATTTAGGAAAAAGACCGAATATGTTTTTTAATTGTTTTTAGCTATCATTGATTGTGTTTAAATATTAGCGGTAAACTTAAACATAGAATGGACATATCTTTATCAAATTGAACCTTCTCTATTTTAATCTTAGAGAAGATTCCAATCTGTATATCGCAACGTCGAGCCAAAAGCGTGAATTTTATATATATATATATATATATATATATATATATATATATATATATATATATATATATATTGCGACAAGTAAATTCTTGTGACATTATCGTAAATATTTATAAAAATTTTCATTTTCAATTTATAATTGAAAAATTTTATTTTTTCGTATATCATAATCTTCACGCAGTTCAAAAAAGTTAATCGCCATAGTCACGATTAAAATGCCATTGTCGCCAGCCGTAGGTGCCGAGCTGGAAGCTCCTGATGCTGCGGCGAGCAGCGAGGGCGGCGGGGGCAGCTGCGGGGGCGGGGCGGACGAGAGAGCCAGCGGGGCAGCAGCGGGCAGCAGCAGCGACGAGCGGAAGAAGAGGCCGCGCACAGCCTTCACCGCCGCCCAGATCAAGGCAGGTACCCTCGCGCAATGACTTGTGGGTGATTGATTAGTGATTCCAGGCATGTCAATTGCTAAGGTCATTAGTCCCGTACGTACAGTCCATGGTTTCTCCTCGGGAGGTGCCGATGATCTTCCCCCTCAGGATGGTGAAATACGGCGCGGACCAAGCGAGGTTTTCCCCCAAACAGGTACCTTCTACCAGTGGAGCACCACCCCTCCCGGGAGAAGCTTTAAGCCCCCGGCCGGTCTCCCGGCATGTGTGGTAGTGTAGTGCATGTTAGTGTGTGTATAAATAAGGGGTGAGGATAGGACAAGGAAGAGTAAGGAAAGATCGCGCGCGGTGCGTGGGCGGGTGTTAGCGCATTGCTCCTCCTGCCTTCGCCTGGTGTTGATTGGAGAAACCACGGAAAACTACCGATCGGAGTAGCCTGCCACAAGAATTCTCCTCCACACATCGACAGAACTGAACTTAGCTATCTAGATAGTGTCGAAAATCCTTGGGGACTCCAACGTAGGACGTCGCGACTCGAACGTAGGACTTCTCGGTCAGAAACACTGCAGTGACATCAACTGATGTCCTGAGCCATCTCTCCCGGTCAGTGACTTGTGACTGATCGTCACCTGGACGCGGTTATACAATCCCGAGTGTCGTTACGACATTAATTTTAGCTATCAAGGCTCCCAATTGGATAACCGCGTCCAGCTGATGATCCGTAACAAGTCACGATTTTAAAAGCGGACAATGTAGATCCATGCACGGTGTTTGGCACTTGGTTTGCTCTGAGCCGATCAGCACCAGGCGCATGCGCTGATGGATTTTCCTCACTACACGGCGAATTAGTAAACCATACTCCTATTGAAACATGGTGTCACTTCAAGGTCACGAGCTGGATAGAGAGGTCATCTAATCGGGAGTTTCAACACACACAAAGTAACAAAGCTCCCGATTAAAATGACAGTGTCCCCCTCTCCACCCATCTTGTGATCTTGAAGTAACACTACTTTCAAATCGGAGTATACTAAAGTCACTTGCCACAGTAGGCGTGCGTATGGGGGTGTGAGGGAAGGGAGAAGTGGTCACCCTGAAGATTTTTAAAGGCGCCTCGAAGCCGCACGTAAAAAATATTTTTTACGTAAATGTCTTCAGTTTCCGATAATAATGACTTATGGATACACTTTAATTTAGTGACGACAATCAGATGGAGTATGGTTCGTATCTACCGTGTCTATATTTAAGTATTATTTCTTTAATTTCTAAAGATAAAACTTGGAAAATTTGGACGTTTTACTCAGCTGTAAAAGTAAAAAATTGTTGTGCTACAGTCTAAACTCATCGACAAGCAGGTAAAAAGTGTAGATATTTGAAGAATTGTTTTTGATATTTGAAAAAGGTACATATTTTCGCAGGTAAAAATTGTAGATATTTGAAAAACAGAACAAAAAGAAAGGAATTAATTGCACATTTTGAATGTACTTTATATTTTCTCATTATTTAAATTTTCTTTTTGAACCGATATTGCTTGAAATTGTTTCTGAATAATCGTAATTTGCGAGTGTAGAATCAAAAACTTAATTTTAAGTCCCAAAAACGTAACACATTTATGACATTAAACGCGTTTTGACATGTCATTTTATGAAATTCATTCTGAAATAATACTAAATATATTGCATTAAAAATGTATGAATCTATGAAATATGTGAAAAATTCTTAAATTTTCCAAAAACAATGAAAAGAATAAAAAATGTACAAAGCGTCCCTGCAAAATAACGGACAAATTTAGGACAAACGGTAAAGAAACTTTCGAATCTACGCTTCAAATGCGGCCAATTTAAACTCGATTCCTTGTAGAAACTCCTCAAAATGCCCCCAAAATCAAAATTCTGATAAAACAGCTAAAAATGTCGAAAAGTGAACGAAAATACCGAAAACAACAACAAACAAAGAAAATAAAAGCGAAGTCTGAGTTGAAGTCTCCTACAACCGTCCAATAATGGTAATGAATAATAATCATAATAATCATAATAGATTACTATTACTAGTAGTATTAAGAAAGAAAGAATGAATGAAAACATATTGGAACAATGAGAACTCAAAGAAAAACTGATTGAATCTCTACGATGATGATGATTATTATTATTATTATTATTATTATTATTATTATTATTATTATTATTATTATTATTATTATTATTATTATTATTATTATTATTATTATTCACATTTTTTATATTTCTGGTTCTTCTCCCAGGTACGGCGTTTCTTCTAACATTAATATGATATGCATATCAATTACACAGTTCACTGCAACACGAATGTGTTTAACGCATTAACGTCAAGAGGGTTGCCTAACAAAACAATTTACAGTCGACGACAATTCGCGGTGCTGGGCTAATATTAATAGGCTAATAACCGATAATGGTCCCATTGTTTTGTGCTTGCACTCAGTAAATAAATACCGTTATTTTGCGTACCATTTAAAATTGATGATCTGAGACAGCTTATCGGTAAAGTTCTTTTACGTTAATGATTTCACATTTGAAGGGTATTTTACGAAAAATATTTAGTCCAGTCTTTATGTAATTTGCTTAACCATATTGTGATGTAGTTTTAATTTTTTGCTCCCTTATGTTTTTGTGGAGCTGAATATGTATATGAAGTTTTTCAAAATATTTCAGTTGGAATTTGAGTTTTAACAGAAAATTATGAAAAAATTACATTTTCTTCTATTTTTTGCCTGCATCTAAAAACTACTGAATTTAGGAAAAAATACTCTTTATCAAAATATTCTACTTAAAATTTCCTACACTTTAGTTAATTACAGCTTTTTTCGTTAGGTGTACCGTTTAGACGCAATTTATTAAATTTTAACTTTTTACGCAACTTACCATTAGCTCGGTTACCTATTGGAACGAATAATGAGATAAATACTTTTTGGCAAACTTCGGATTCGTATTCAACACCCCAAAACACATCTCAACAAAAGGAACAAAAAAATCAAAACTACATCACAATATGTTTCAGAAGTGTTTTTGACACAATGACTAGACTAATTTGCAGCAAATTATTTTCTGCCCCATACGTCACATAGTTTTTGACTATATAAATAAAAAATAAATACCATCTCCAAAGGCCTTACGGGCTTGCGAGATACTTAGGTCATTGTACGCAATAGACGGATCGGAATCGCGGTGGAAGCTACTCCCTCTCTCTCTCGCACTACCCTCCCTCCATGCCAAGCACCATACAACCGTAGATCCGTGCCAGGGTTTACATTCCGATCACTCCGTGTGGAATTAGTGACAAAACGAATTCGCAGTAGGTCTCTCAAAGATCTCTCGTTTCTTCTTCCTCCTATTTTTACCATTGATACATCCCACAAACATGTCCGCGAATTCACTAATAATTCCGGGATTGGCGTCAGCCGCAGGAACAAAGAAATATAATATTTGCAGAAAATCCAGAAATAGACGGATGAATGACGATGCCTGATTGTTTGTGAATGGTCCTCATTGGCAAATTGACATCACTTACATCAGTTGGGAGTATTACGTAGCAGATAAAACTACAAGATCGGCTGAGCAATGTTGTCAATATTGATCTATTTTTTCGTAATTTATTTGGACCTTCGTTATGTACAGTCACTTGCAATCTAGAGCATACGCTCAATACGCTACGATTAACCGCTTTTACATTGGATGAAAATAATTTTGTGAAAGTCCCTCCCACTCAAAAAGATTTTAAAAAATGGCAAATTTAGCATAATGCATTTACAATATGTAGAAAAGGGAACGTTTCGGGGACTTTTTTTCTCCCCATCTTCAGGGCATCTGACTCAGGCTACTGTAAGAAGGGAACGCATGTTAACATAGGCTCAAACAGGATCGTTGATGCTGCTTCGTGACGGAGATTGCTGAGAGGAAATGGTTTTATCGTGGAGGGTTGTTGCACATCTTTGAATGCACCTTGTCAGAAGTGCACTTCGTTCATAACTTCGTTCAGGTAGATAATATGTTTCATGTATGCCACATTCTCTCTCAAATTGGTCGCAGCAGGCCTCATTAAGTAAAGTTGTCTGTGTTCAGGCTCTTGAGGCCGAGTTCGAGAGGAACAAGTACCTGTCTGTGGCGAAGCGCCTTCAGCTATCCAGGGCCCTACGGCTGACGGAAACTCAGGTGAGTTAGTAATGCATCTTTAATTTTTAGAATTTATTTTATTTTACATCAAAAAACAGTTTAAAACTGTGTGTGACGTGCTACGGGGAGATGTGTATTCTGTGCATGTTTTCTTAATTCTGGGATCCCTAGCCTAAACCACAAGTTGAATTCTGAATACAGAAAGAAAAGAGCGTTTTTGGTAAGTATTGTTTAAAAAAATATTCCCTCCGATGTAATAAAATCTATTTTCAAAGGCAAATCAGGTATAGATTTAGGGTCTTATCCCTCATCATGTCCTTCGTCAAGAAATATACTTCTGCTGCGACAACATGGAGAACGATAATTTTAATAACTGTATTTCCCACTGAACTCTAGAGGATGTGCACAGATAATGAAACTACATTTATCGCCAATGCACAAGAAAAGTGACACCTCAAAAGTTGCCATTTGAAGTAAAGTGACGAAATACGTAGAGTTATAAGTTGTTTTTATTCGTTTGATTAGTACAAATGTTCATAAAGATTGTTCATAAAGATTTTTAATGTTCCAGGGGATTCATGTAAAGTACCCCCTCACTATTTAAAACATCGGTTTCAGATTCAAAGGGCCACGATAACAGCCAGATTGATTGGGGAATATGCATTTTGGTAAAAATCCTGCTCATGGTTTAGCCGCTGGCTTAGCCGCTGCTTATTCACAGAGACGGACAGACTGAGAGACGTTTTGCCGTTAGTCGATTTTTCGATATCAAGGATCCACAAAACATGTATTCTGACTGCACAATTTTCTATATGCTACATTAAATAGCATACACTTCCCACTTGAAGGCGTGGTAACTAGGTATATTCTAGGCATTGTCGGATCCCCTGGGTTCCCTAGACTTCCCCACGGGACCAAGAAAGTAGGGGAAGTAATTTACTATAGAAAGGGACAAGATTTATCCACTTTTTCGTTACCAGAGCCCGACAATAAAGGTTTTTCTGTCGAAAATTCGCCTTTCCCCGTGGCATAGAATACTTTCTCTATACTGGGTAATCAGTAGCGAGAAAGTAAAACTTGAACAGGAGCAACTCATATTTTCAAAAAATTGTACACATTTCAAAACATAATTAAGATTTCAAAAAGAAAAATAATCTCTCTTTTCTGAATATTGCAGATGTAAGAAGATTTTTAAAAAATAAACTTGTTTTATAAGCCTACTTTGCTATATTCCAGAAACAATTGAAGGAAAAACTTGGAGCCGTTTATGAGAAATCTTGACTTTAAAATTACCTCTATTTCACGCAAAATTACGTGAACCCTACTCATATTTAGCGGGAAAAAAATAATCAGGGGCTTGTTTAAAGATCTAATTTTGAAGAATTGATTTCATTAAAAAATCTTCACTTTTAAATTTGTAGGAAGATGTCGCAAAAGTTCACCTTTTGCAATTTTCGAAAATTCAGAGTTATACGCAATTCGGCCACGAGTTCGGCCAGGTCGATCGAAGAATGTCAATTTTGGAGAAAATCATCGGAATGGTTAAGCGCTAATGTTGAACACGGACGGGCGGACGGATACACTGTCGTTTTGATCACCTTTTCGGTATCAAGGGCCCACAAAATGTGCCTTCTAACTACACAACGTGTTAGAGGAAAACATTCACCACGTATCGAAGCAAGATTTTCCTCTCTTTCCACATTAAGGACCCACAATTCTAGTTTTCTGTCAAAAATTCGCTACAGCATTCCAATACTTTCTATTTGATACGTAAGTAGGCAAGAAAGTAAAAACTACACGATGCAAATTCGTGAAAATTACACAAAACTTTTAACACTTAAATGAATGTCCACTTACTATTACAATGTAATAGTTAATCATGTCATACTTCAACTCAATTTGTGAGAAATAAGAAAAACACAAAAGCGAAACATAAAACTGGGTCCTCGATGTTGAATATATATTCTTACACTATGATGTACTAACCAACTAGTGGTGCTAAAACTACTTTCTCCCCGTATTTTCACGCAAAATTGCGAGAAAACTACTCACATTTTCCCTGTAATAAAAGTTTTTCTGGCCAAAATTCGCCGTTTTTCGCGCAGCATTACATAACTTTCTCTCTACTCCGCAGGGAGAAAGTAAAAAAAAAATAACGTTGAAAAGATTATACGTATGCCATTCTCTCTTCAATACAACAAAAATTGCCAACCATATCCAATTTGACAATATGTCTTTTGAGTTTTCATTGATGAACAAAATGATAAATACAGTTTTGTAGTATTTTTGCCCCAAAACTATTAAAGATCTTTGCAGAAACGCAGACAACTTTCGAGTAATCGTAAGTCATTTGCGAAAATCCATTCAATTATCGCAAGGCAGTTTCCGCAATCCTGTACAAGAGACATTCGGAAGTATTCAAGTATTTGTTGTGAAAACAAGACGGTTGTTAAAATTAATTAACGAGTGAGTTTTAAATGCCCTCCACACTTATTGAATTAATTGAGGTAATTTCCTAACAAAGAGCATGCGCCTCTTTTCCGGATATCTGTTGTAATGAACCGTCATATTGTAACATACAATCTCTAAAATTTTCGTTTTGATGTGGCAGCACAGAGCGAAGTTAGTCACTCGTTTGAAACATCATACCCACAAACAGCTTTTGGCATTGGGACTGTTTTGTGGCCTGTTCAGCAAGTTATTGTATTATTTTATGTCGTGAAGAAAATGGTAGTAATTAGCACCTTATCAGGAGGCCGTGGCTGAATGTCATACTTTTAATGTTGTAATTGATCGTGACATTATAAAGAATTGTACGGAAGCGTTGAAGCTTCCATTCTGGGAAAAAACAAAAACAAAGAATAATATCTTCAAATCCAGAAATATGTCTAAATGAAGTACAAAAAGGTTGATTCTTACACTTACACTGAGATTTACATAACATTCCAAATGTGGTTGACAAGAAACACAAACCTAAATATTAACTTGGATCAGGTCCCATATAATGGCATTAAACCAGAAAAAGTCAAAGGTGGTACAGATCTTGTCACTCGCCGAAAGGAATTAGCTTAGCTGCTGTGAAGGAAATCCAAATGAATTCTTTTTAAAAGTGTTTTGCACCCACAGATTTCATTTCTTTGAATTTATTTTCCTACAAATCGTATTTTTAGGCGTATGGTTTATAAAGTATTTCAGACAGTGGGTGATGAGCAGGGCTAGGATTTCTATGAAATAATATGTACCTAAATATGTACATAGTACGTATAGACTAGAAATCTTTAAAATATGGAATAAAATGTGGCTTAATAATTGAATAAAAAGATGAAATAGAAGAACAATTCTAGGAATAGTAAATGGGTGTTGGCCACTTACTTAAAATCCTAGTTTTACAACGTTTCGGAACTTGATTTTTTTTCTCCTCAGGTCTATGGAACACATAATTGCACTATTACTTCATAGGTCTCTTGCAGAACTGAATAGAATACTTACAAGCAAAAAGATATACTAAGTTATAGTACATGAAAAAGGAAAGAACGCACCGTAAATAAAATGAAAATAATTTCTGCTACATTTTGTCGTGAAACTCATCTTGACAGAGTGAGAGCAAGACACAGTCTAGCAGAAATTATTTTAATTTTATTTATGATACTTTCTTTTGTTTTTCATGTATAACCCGAACAAGCGGAGAGTAAGACTGGCGATGGGGGTAGCACTACGCTTCGTTTTGCTTCAGAGAGACAGTGCTATTGGTATTGTCAGTGCAACTGAAAACTGAAGCACTGATCTAGACCAAGACCACGTATAAATGGTGTTTTGTAATGCGATCTTGAGTTCAATAATGCCCATGACACTACATTTAAAATCACTGGAAAATGCCGAGGCGTTTGATAATTATATTGATAATTATTGATAACGATATGACGAATGGAAATATTTTGAACCTATAAAAGTAACCACATATTCTAGTCATGCTACACAACAAATTCTACAACATGGGTACACGACATTATTCGATTTAATGAAAAATACCCACGAATTTCTTTAACTTCCAGATGCCCATAAAATACAACGTAATGTATGTGTATCAAATCATTAATGAATGAACAAATTATTAGTTGTTTCCTGTGTGATTAACGTAATGTTTCTATAAAAATTATCCAAAGAAAAACTAATTGGACTGATTTATGAGCATTACGTACTACGATATGCAAAAATGTTTTATTACTTTGGAACAGGAACATGACTGCAGCAGACTATACCGCCCCGGTGCTAACGTGCGACGCAACTGTCGCTATTGTCAGATGCGCCGTTCTCTTAATTCCTACACCGCGCTTGGTCGGGTTATACAATAACTTTTAAGTATATCCCTTTGTTTGTATTATTGCATCTGTGTTTCTTTGAGTAACGGGTGGGCAACGTTGTGTGTTGCAGATCAAGATTTGGTTCCAGAATCGCCGCACGAAGTGGAAGCGGCGCTACACGGGGGAGCTGGAGCTGGCGGCCCAGCGCTACTGCGCGGCCGTGGGCGCCGCTGCCGCTCGCCCCATCTTCGTGGGCGACCGCCTCTGGTGAGCCACGTCACCCTTACGAATGACACCCACCTGTGCAGGACAGGGGTCCGAAGGGTAGGGATGCCAACCGCCTTCCAGTTTAAGGAATTGTCCCCCTGTCTTGTGTTAAATATAATCCATTCGAAAGATTTCACTTTATTCACATTTATTAATTATACTCCCGGGCACCACTAGTCCCTAAATCTTTAAATTTTTCAATATTGAAAGTTACTAGAAACTTCCGTGTTACGTATTAAAAAAAACAACTAATACAGTCCTACTACAGTGTAACCGTACTCCTCTCGAGCCTCACCGATTACAAAAGTAGATCTGTCATTTGCCTACTTCGCGACGTGTGATTACACCGTCACGCATCCCTGGGAATATCTCAGTTTACGGATAAACTTCCCTATTGGTAGTGGGTTCGTCTTTGTTAAGCTACTGATCAATTAATAGACCAGCACAATTTTTCAGTTTTAAATGACAAATAACATATATTCTAGAGCACCAAAATGTAACAGATTTTACATTTTTCGTTTACATCAATGTAATTACATGTATTCTATTGAATGCCAAATCTCTGTACAAATGAAATTCACAGATCCTCCTATGTTTTCACTTTTCGTAAAATTATGGTAGCTAATTCCCTACCTAAACTGCAGTTTTTCACTAGAATAATAATAATTCAGATCCCTGTTTACAAGAAAACAAGCAATGGATACAATTTTACACTTCACAAAGAATATCACACATGAGACACACAAATCATAGTACAAATATTCATCCTGTAAAAGAAAAACACATACACACAATACTCGAAATTCACTACTACCTTTTAAATCACTAATTACGTTACACTCAGTAGTCACATTTGACCTTCGGCTTCTACATAGCCTTTCAACACAAAATTTTGTTTCATAACGTCTCTTAAATGATTTGAATCATTAGAATATGACTCTAAATAAATAATTCTGTACAAAACAACTTCTATCATAAACATAAAGAATTACTTTAATCTGATTCTTGCTACGACTGTCGAAAAGAAATAAAACCACTGGCAAGCAAGACCAATGTCCTAAGAAACTTGCCCGATCAACGTCTGTTTTTGAGGGAAGCTCACATTACAACGTTTTGGCTAGTATAATGATAATCCTATCTCATACGTTTTTTTTCCAGACTGAAATTAAGTGAGTGTTCTTTCTGCTTTTATATAACTCACGACCGGCGAACTCCGCAAGTTGGTCCCGCGCTGTGTAGCTGGCCCGTCGCGCGACCCTCGCGCATCAAGGTCGTCGTTCTTCTGCAAAGTCCCTGCGTTGCCTAGTGTTCCGAACACCGTCTTCCCGTCGTTCGGCGAAAATTCACCACAGCTTTCGCAGAGGCGATGGTCGCTTCAGAATGCGAGTCCGAAACTCCAAGTTATGACTTCGTAATGGCAAAAGTCAAACTAGTTGTTTGGATAATCCGTCTTTCTCATAACTCTCAAAATTCCATAATAGGATTTCCAAAGTGAAATTCCCAAAAATAAGAATAAAGAATATATGAAAAGTATGAAATATATTAAAGCTGTAACAAAGAAGAAACATGTCCTATGTTACAATAGTCCTCTTTTCTAGCAACAAGAATGCAGCAACGTGGTTTTACAGATTCATTTCGATCTATTACCGCCGTCGTTCTTTCATTCATTGCATTCTTGTTTAATATTCATTTACTAATTCCATGTAATCTCACGATATTCACAGTACGTAAGTCCATGAAAAGTGCTCAATCAATTACCTTTTATTAAAGCTTTTGTGTTCCACAATCTGCGCGTGTCCCTCGTCGACCATGTGGCGTACTCGTAGACAACCGTTCTCCTTGCCGTCTCGAACCAGAAAGAGCGAGGTCTTTTTTGACGCAAGTTCACGCCACGTCCGTATTTCCACGAAAATTTCTTGATTGGCTACGGTCTGAGTGCGTTCAGAAATCCTTCTCTGACTTACGCCATCTCTTCGCCACTGTAGAAACTACGTGTAGGGCCTAATGTCGGGTATTATTGCTTCCATTTTCCGTTGGTTATAAATGTGACCGGCGACAAGCGGTTACAACAGAATGGTTCAGAATAAATTTTATGTGCTTCTAGGGCATTTACGGATCAAGGATGATCACATTTTGTCAATAAACATCACATGGTCCGGGTTCGATTCCCGTCGCATCTCATGTGAAATTTGTTCCAAAAAAACGAGTTGGTCTGCTTCACAGGGGCTAGTCCAACCCCTGTGAAGTGTCCTAAACCCCACCCCTATCCTTATTTCTTCCCAATTCTGGCCGCTGGGTAGTGTCGCAGGAGCGTGTAGCAGGAGGTGCGTACGCGGAGATGCTACAGGGCGGTCCTCTTGACAACTGACAGCGACGTGACGTGACGTGACATGACACATTAGTAATGGAGGATTACTCCCCAATCGCGCACATTAATGCAGGATTACTCCCCAGTGCAAAGCTCTCAACGCTCCTTAAGGGACTTGGAGACGCGTTGTGTCAAGTTGTAGACGCAACAAATTTTAAAAAATGTGAAAATATTGCGGCTGTGAGATGAACATATTAATATAATAGTATTATACATGTTACATATTGAGCAATTGCAATTCTGATGACCATATTTTTAGTCATTTTGTTGTTGGCAGCCTTATCTCAGCAAGACCAAAGTATGGGTCCCTCTAGCAATACTGAAATATTAAACAAGTAATAATAATTAATATGAAAATTAACCTTTACAATTTCAAAATTTATTGAAATATTTGTACAAATCTTCCACATAACATATAATTTTATTTAAAAAGTTAACGGGGGCCCCTATCCTGAGGGACTGATGCACATGTTCAGCTTGCTTGTTCCTTCTTGGCTTGACCGTGTGTTGAACACAACATTAATATGTTCCAGATCGGCAGCTTTGTGCGTTACATAATGATGCTCTCATACTTCATATTTCATGCTTCATATTATAATTAGATTTAATTATAATATATTGTAATGGACAAAAACTTGAGCAATTTAACCTCAGAATGAGACATCTAGAGCGGCAAAATCGGCCACAATGTATCAAAAATCATTCAAAACTGAATTAAAAACATCCTAGTAGTAAGAGGTTTCTGTATAGTAGTTTCTTCAGCAGAAGATCACAACTCCGAAGGGGTTTAATACAGTAATGGAATAATCTTTGGTTAAGTTAAACGTAAAACCTTAAACTAAATTAAAAGTATGTATCAACTGAACACACATTTCGAGAGGGTGACTGCAGCGAAAGACAGCATACGATAAGAATGCCAAACAGAGGTTAATAAAGCGAATCATACTCCTGGAATGAGGAGGGGAATTCATTGATAAAAAATCCATATTAAAACAGCTTCGAATGTAGGGCACATTTGTTTTCAACACATACATTGACCACTTTGTTCCAACAACTCGGAGCTTTTATCAATTGGCTTGTTCTTTACCGCCTCTTTGTTAAACTGAAGTGATGTTTCACTTGGTATGTGGAAATGGAGGACCATTAGATCACTCCATTGGCTGTCCATCAACCAGTGCGGCGCTGCACTGCACACACCACTGCCACTCTGCAAATTCTGCTCGTAATCGCGCGGGTGCTAGATTAGCCCGAGGGCCGCACACTCGGGAAACTCGGTCACTTGCGGTCCGCCTGACTCCCTTGTTTCAATAAACCTTTGAAATACGCCACTGCATCTCTATCATCTCGTACGAGAACATGCTGCCTGTTTACGGTTCCCTGAAAAAGAAAAAAAATCAGTTGATCAGGTAAAGATGTGAAAATGCTCTTTATTTTATATTTACAAGAGTTTTGTGATATAAATTATAGTGTGGGGAACCATGAATGCAGTGTGTATGCAACCCTTTCGGCTATGAAGTACACATGGTTGGTTAACCGAACAATAAATGTCGGGTTATATAGAGCCTGGGACTGAAAGGGCGACCTCTTCTCCTCTCCCGATCTTTTCCTCTCGAATTCATTACTGGCCGGCAATTTTCTTGAGCGGTTATATAACTTTCGGCACTTCCCCGCCAATGTCACATGCGGCTGGCTCCCATCAAACCGCAATGAGGCTTTCTTTGTACGAAGTGCTCCGTGTGCAAGTTATCTCTACACGGATTTCTTTCATTTCCAGGTTCTTCCATTACCCCGCCGGAGCACTGCACCCCACAGGCATGCCGCTGGGCGGGCCCGCTCTGGGCCCGTTGATGCCACCTCCGGCACCGCCGCCGCCGCCGCCCACGCTTCTAGGGCTGCCGCCGCCTCCACCGCCCCACGGCTCCGTCCCCACGCCCCATCCATTCTTGATGTCTGCCGCATCGTACCCAGGCGCGGGCACAGAAGTTGCCTTACCCCCAAGCACAAGGCCATAGCGGATAAAATTATCCATGGAAAAGTGTTTGAAACAGATTTGTTAATTAAGTTCTACGAATATACAGCTATAACGCGGCGTAGACAGAAATTAGCCATTTTCCCCCGAATGGAAATCTGAGATGTTAAGGGAGTTGTATCATTGAAGCAGACATATTTCAGAAATTGAAAGTTCAGTATCAGCTCTTCTCGGCAAAGGAAAAGTGACCTTGAGAAAATCCCAGTAGAAAAATATAATGCACCAGCTTTTAGCAACCAAATTGTCAAAGAACAATGTGAAAGACTTCTGTAGCTAGTCACCTGTTTTATTAATACTCGTCTTCTTATTCACTGTATCAATATTTTTTAATTAATTATTTTCTGCATCCTCTTAGGACAATGTAAAAGTAACATGAAAAGCAAACATTATTGGTTATACCTTACCTTTTACACATTTCAAAATTATCAGTGGCGACGTGTCTTTGTGCTCGGACGGGACACCGCCACTGGTATCCAACAATGGAACAGCGTTTTCGCGGACAGATCATTCTCTCATGTTGCCTCTCACTTGGTTAAAAACAAACCCGTCTGCTGAACATAAGATCGTTTTTCATGTGGTTTGTGACCAGCACAGGGCAGCGGTATGACGTAATACTTGATTGTTGCGATTGTTATGCATCGTATCAAAAGTCATTCTTGTTCACGTGGCAGATTTGGTAAAGCGTGGAAACCAAGAGTGCGGCGTCAATTATAGTGAAGAATTGCCGATCTCTTCCTCCAGCAAACACAAGCCAGGAGCCCGCATTTAGAGTGGTAAGCTTCAGTGAATTTAACGCCAGTTTCAATTGCAATGCCAGCTGTCACGCAGTTTTGCACACGGCAGACGTGGGTCAACACATACGTATCTAAAGCATCGTAAGTCTTTGAATCATATAACGCGAACTAGAAGACAGTTGACATGCTCTGACCGCGAGAAGCAGTCTTAAAATTACCTCACGAATGGATATCGACTTTCTTAATTACATGTTTGAAACTGAACGAATACGCGAATTCTACTGCAATATTTTGTGCATCCAAAATTAAAGCGCAGACGCGTGTCAGTTTAGTGGTATTGTTCACTGGCATCCTGACCTCTAGTGTGCTGGACTCGTATACACATCCGAGTCTGCAAGTCAGAACACGACATTTATAAGG
Source organism: Teleogryllus occipitalis (assembly GCA_011170035.1). Lineage (NCBI taxonomy): Eukaryota > Metazoa > Arthropoda > Insecta > Orthoptera > Gryllidae > Teleogryllus > Teleogryllus occipitalis. The sequence goes on from BLKR01004136.1 coordinate 75,504, forward strand.
GAGGGTCATCCAAATTATGCTTGTCCAGCCTACAAGTTGTAACCTGAAAGTTTTGTCTGTAATTGGAAGTGGAAGCATTTACTTTCAGTGCACCAAGTAAGAACTGCAACAAGCACGTCATGACCCGATTGGAATGGGCAGAGCATTATAAGGTAAAAATGCCTGGAAAAGTATTGAAATAACTGTGCGTGGAATATGTGTATGTTTGAGGCCAAGACGGAATGATTTCCACATTTTCAACTCATCTCCTCTCTTCCCTCAAAATTTATCAAACACATTTTAAAATTTTCTTTTTGACATATTGGAAAAAATATCCATATCTAAAATGAATGGAAATACTTTAATAAGATATAAGAAATAATAAATTATTTGATTTATGACAGTGAATTAACATGTTTAAATAACATTAAAAGCGAAAATTCCAAAATATTTTGTATTTAAGTCAATTTCAAAGTTGCTGCCTCAGAAAAAATATATTTAATGTATTTTCATACATACTATGCATAAATTTGTTTTGGAGATCTTTTAGGAGTAGGATAACGAATTTTTAAAAAATGTTCATGACCGGCTGATTTTAGCTCAAAGCTCTGCCGATGTCTCTCCAGCGACTCTCACAGGAAGTTTCTAGGGTTCGAGTCCCGACGGTGGCAGATGTTTGGCACCACGATAGTTCGAATTCAGTCGTTGTCAGGAGAAGTCACCCCTTCCAAGATTTTCTATTATTCTAGCTGTCGGCTGCTCTGAGAGGAAGTTTCCCATGGTTTCTCCGATCAATACCAAGCGAGTATCGGAGCAGTATCCTAACAAACGGGCGAGGGACCGCACACGATCTTTCCTTCCTCGTCCTTGTCCTATGCTCTCCCCTTAAACACACGCATATGCAGTACACTTCCCCACTTATCACGAGCTTAGAAATTACTTCCATCCAGGTCAGCCAGGCCATCCAGGTCGGCTCATACCAATATAAAAGAATAAAATTTTTTTTTTGAGTCCACATACGAATTAATAATGCATTTGCATATTTTTAAATTATATTCGTATTTACCAACCTCCAAAAGATAAGAATACCAATGCTTGTTTCGAAATAATGGAAAATAAAATTGTACTTAAGACTTCTTCTGGATTGCAAAACTTTGTGTAATTGCCATTTGAAAATATGGAAATCTTGTATTTTCTGGGTCTCAAAACTTTTCTTCTGGGATGTTCGTTCAGAAAGTTTGAAGGCATTTTTACCTTTTTATTTCATTATAGTCTTTGCCTTTGAATATCTGTAGTTTAATACACAATTAGAAAAAAGAAAATAATAAAACTGTGAAGAAATAAATTGTAATATATTCAAAACATTAATCACGTGTTTAAATATAATTAATACCGAGTATGAAAGCAGGAAGCATATACTGTTAAAAAATTCTATAGCTCATAATTCCTGTTTCCATGTGGTTGTACATTTTTCATTCTTGGCAACAAGAAAGAAACATTGACGTTAACTACTGTACAAAATGTTGAGACCTCATAATTTAATTTTATTAAAATGTTTAACTTTATATACAATCTAAATTTTTAGATTCTAAACAATTCATCTTGAAAATACAAATATGTTATATATTTCGAAGATATATTTATTAAATATCCATCCAAATAACGAATATTTTGTAACTTTGGCTTAAATACATTTTACCCATCAGTACATTGTTAACAACATGAATAAGCACTGTAAAGACAAAAAGAAATATTTTGGTTATTTCATTTTTAACGTGTTCGAAACATGTAAAACAGCAATAATAACGTAAACAAATCGTTAGTTAACTTAATAGGAATTAAAATTTTGAAAGTCATTACTCTTGTTTATTACTGAAACTCTACCTACTCCTCCCTTGACACAGATAATTTTACAATTTATACGTCCTTTGAACTTATTAAGTATCATTGTACCATTTGTACCATTTTAGTGTCGAATATTTTGTTGAATTCTTGCCTATCTATGCTACATGTAACTATGACTGATCTATCATACTAACATCTTTCAATAACTTATTTCTTATTTTTTAATAAACTGTTATTCTAAGTCAATTTTTAAATTGTATTTACTCACTTTTTATTTCAGTTATAATTATTTTCTATAATCGATAGTTTTGATTACAAAATTAATTTTTTAATGAATTTATGTGAATTATGTGAATACATTAATGTAGTATGTACAATAATGTAACTATGTAGTATTTTATGGGCGACTTAATTTTTATTTTATTTATTATCGAAAAAGTGATCCCAGAAAAAGCTCCCTCCCATTGAATACAAAACTTTTGCATTGGTAAACGAGCTACTGAACAGATGTGATGGTACAGTTGACGAAATAACAAACCTCCACTTCTCTACCTTGCAACAAAATGAGAGCTGAAGAAAACGAGCGCACATAGTGAATTTACATTTGCTAACCACCAGCAGAACAAAGGACAATTTTTGAATTTGCTCAATAAATCAAGGAAAACTGCATTGAAAGCATTACTGAGACGGGATCATTGACTCTCAAACCATTTAAAATATTTACTAAGGAAAGTTATATTTTATTTTGCATTACACAATACGACTTCAAGCGCTTTCCTTGACAGCATGAAACATAGTCATCAAGTTTCTACAAAACGAACAATTCAGACGCAAACAATCCCACTGTAACATGTTTAAAACTTTTACATTCTTTTATTACACAAATTCTCATTAAAGGGCATTACAATCCCTACATAAGCACAGAGCACCAAAAATTAAGGTAGAGGTGTAAAATTTGGTGCCATTTATGAAGAATACATAATCAGCAAATTTGACCCTCCAACTACAACTGACATGACGTAACATAGGAGGTCAGTGAACCCTCCATATTTTGAACTAAATTGAATTTTCACATTTATGTAAATGCAAAAATATATGTTAATACATAGTACTACAACATATGTTACTCAATTAAGTGTACGTGGAAATATATAAAAATTGAATTATAAAACACAGAAGAATAACAGATCCCCTGTCTATTTTAACACTAACACTAAGAAATCTTCAAGCATACTTCGGAAGCGCCACGTCTAACGTCACGCTGTGGGAACAGAGGAAAAGTTACTGCAATAGCAATTCCCTGGGATCATCTCTTCAACTTGTGGTTAGCGAGAACTACGCTCAAATGATTCTTTCGCTCAAGGGACAGCTCAGTGCGTCACGGAAGGTAACTTTCGATGAGAGGAGTGTGGAAATGTCCGCCACTAATAAGTGACAGTTGGTCCTCTAGGGATTTTTCTATGGCATTCTTATTGAACATAGTAATAATTATAATTATTGTTATTTTTATAATACTTGTTATTACACGTGATGCTTGACTGGCCGAGAATCGAACCCATATCTTCCGGCACACGCTCAGTTGCTCCCTCATTTGAGTTACCGAGACAGTCATCTCTTTGAACAGACTTTAGAATCCCTATATGACAACTAGGTGTATAGTGGAATGTCCAATTTCGATTCCTGACTGGGGCAGTCAATTTTTTCAGCAGTTAAACATCATCTGTAAGATTATTTCTGCTAAGTATCTATGGGAAACATTCCCACATAATTGTTACAACATACAACTGTGAACAAGTGGTGACAAGTAAAATAACAATAATCACTATAATAATAACAATAATAAGAATAATAACTTACGATTTTTTACTTAAATATTACTTTCCATTTTTCTCGTATTAAATGAATTCCTCCTCTCAAAACAGTAAATACAAATTTCGCCCATGACAACTACATGTACATGTACGACGAGTTTGTCAAAATTAATGGTAAGTTTCTGCCATTTTTGCAATGCTGAACACAGTGACAGCTAATGAGCTGTTATCGAAAGGGTCCAAGTAATAAACGGTTTTTGCCAGACATTACATCCAATGCTGTAGTATGTAATCGTTCTCGGTCTAAACCAGACGATTCTCTTCAAAACTGATATATCCCTATCGATCTGAACAAAATCGAGGCCCTGCAAGTTTGAAACGGATATTTTGAGGATGCTGAGAGAATGTTCTCAAAAATCGACCCATTTTTTTAAACAATTGTCTTTGGATATCATACATTCTTTAAAAATGGTGCGAGCTGAAATTCCTGATTTTTAGAATTTTGCAAAATTTTCGGCGTTATAACTACAATATTGAAGATACAGGAAGACGCCAAACTTTTTGAACTTTTTAACAACATTGCAACAATTTAACTACAATGTTGAAGGTAGATATTTTTTCCTTAGTGATATCTGTTCTTCACTGTCAGGTCTTGAAATATGGCGGTGTATAATTTTTCGAAAATAGGAGTAGTTTTCGCATAATTTTGTAAGATTTCGGGTAACAAAATTAAAAAACACCTATATTTCACGCAACATTACACGAAAAAGACCCACATTTTTAAAAATTGTATATGACCTTATTTTAAAATCAATCTTTAAGAAACAAATTTCATTAAGGGGAAATCACTATTTTCGATATTTTAGTTGTAGGAAGACGCCGAAAAAGCTTTGAACTTTTGAAATTTACGAAAAATCAGGGTTTTCGAGCATGAGACCTGCACCATTCTCTTAAATGTCCTTCACGCTTTTCAATAACAAAGTTTAATAAAAAACGTTGGAGCCATTCTTTTGAAAATGTCTCAGTGGCTTTATATAAAGAACCCCCAAAATTAAAATTTCGGTTTCAAATTCCAGGGACTGCGACATCAGCTAGGAGAATGTCAATTTTGGAGAAAATCGGTTGAACGCTTTAGCCGCTAGAGTTGTTGACAGACGGACAGACGTTTTGCCGTCTATCGATTTTTCGATTTTCGATATCAAGGACCAAAAAAACATAGATTCTAAATTTTTAGTATTCAGTTTCATGTATCAACAGATTTGGTAAACATTTCTCAGTTTTGGGGGGGGGGATGATTACGACGCATTAGTAAAAAAATGTTTTGGAAGACAATATTGGGACATGCGACAGGACAATGTCTTTTTGATGTGCTCTTAGAAGCTACTACAAACTAGAACATATAATGCACAAAATGTATTACAGTATGTTGTGTATTACAGTACAGTATGATGGTGCAAAGGCGATAACAGGAACGAACAATTATTACGGACGTAACGGACGGAACGTATTACGGAAATTATTAAAAGATTGTCTTATACCAAGGGTGGAATGGACGCCTCGATTCCTTCATGGACATGCTCTTGACACAAAAATATGCGGGAAAACCCCAACCAATTATTTGTGAAGCTGTAAAACTGGTTAATTTTATTTCAAAGTCAACTGTTACCGAACAGGCTGTTTCCTAAACAATGGGATAAAATGGGTAAAAATAAAAACTAGTACAGCTAGAACAGCCCACACATTCTTGCATTAATTCTAACTTTTTCAATTCAAAATTCAGAGAGTTCAACGAAAATGTCACTCTTTACGTCATTCTTTTAAGCGTCTTGTGCTTTATCCATGGGAAATAAAAATGAAAAAAATTGGAGCGGTTTTTGAGAAAATGTTTTTTATAAACTGCATTCACTTCAAACAAAAATTGAGCGAAAACTGCTCGTTTAAAAAAAATTGTTCATGACCTTTTTTAAAGATATCATTTTTTAGAACAGATTTCATTCCACACAAAAATATATATTTTCAATATTGTAATTTGCAAAGTTAATTTTTTGCAGTTTTCAAAAAATGGGACCATCACCACTTTTTATCGCCCTCTGACGATGTAAAAATTTGGAGCTGTTTTTGAGAAAATCATTGTTTAGAAATTACCTACATTTCACGCAAAATTATGCGGAAAGTACTCATGTTTTCAAAAATTGTAGATGACCTTCAAGACCCGTCTAGAACAACAGATTACATTAAGGAAAAATCTATCTGCAATATTGTAGTTGTAGGACGATGCCGAATAAATTTTGAACTTTGGCAATTTTCAAAAAATCAAGGATTTCTACGACAATAAGCTCTGCACCATTTTTTAAGTGTCACTTACGCCGTTTGAAGACAAAATTCAATAAAAAAATTGGAGCAATTTTTTAGGAAAGTTTGAAACCGGTAAAGCTTCATGTAAAGTAACCCGAAAAATCAAAATATCTGTGTCAAACCTGCAGGGTCTCGAGTTCGTTCAAATCGAGCGTGGAATATCAATTTTGGAGAAAATCGTCTGAACGGTTTAGGTACGAGTGTTGACCACATACACAAACGTTTTGTTGTCAATCGATTTTTTTGTATCAAGGACCCACAAAACAACATTCTGACTACACAACGTGTTACAGGAAGTATTTTATTACATTCATGAACAACATGTATCCCCTTTTTCGTTACCAGGGCCCAGCAATAAGTTTTTTTGTCAGAAAATCGTCGTTTACCGGCACACGACTACAATACTTTATCTTTTCACGAAGTAAGAAAAATCTCTTCTTTTACATTCAGTAAGATGGTTATAGTGAGGGAAAGTGTTAATCAGGTTATTGTAATTACAAGATGAATTAATACGATTTTCCACGATAAACAAGCGTCATACTCAATGTTTTACGGAAAAATAAGTATGTGTTGTTTTTGGCTTTCTTAGATGATGTATTTTCGCTGATGTATTGAATGTGAATTTACAAGGATGTGATCAACATATTTTATTAACGACAAATTTCCTGCTTGCATTAAGAAGCTTGATATCTGGATTATTCGACTTCAAAGCAAGAATTTTGATATATTTCCATGTTTCGTATCCATCCAACATTGAGCAAAATTTAGTTGAAAACTATTATTCACCACAGTTTGGATAACATAAACATGCATTTGCATGAGCTAAAAACTCGGTTGGCGGAGTAATTCCCGGAATATAAAAATGATTTCTTGACGGGACGGGTTTTGAATCCAATAACTGAAAAAGATGATGCCACTGCCAAGTTACGAATTGAGATTCACGACCAGCTCTCCGAAATGTCTGACGACAAACCGCTACAATTACAATTCACATTGGAAGATTTAAGTAAATTTTGACTTTGTCGTCGAAGAGATTATAAAAATTAGGTCACAGAAGTATTGAAGATATTAATCCCTTTCGCCTCATTCGCCTCTGTGAAAAGGGCTTTCGACATTTGTTGCGCTAAAAACTAAATACAGAAATAATCTTTTATCACTTGAAAACAATTTGCTTTCTTTTCTTTTTATCATCAATCCACACAAGAAGAAACTTTTATATGGCAAATAAATACCATCCACTCTGTAAATATTTTTTTATGTGTGTACTTATGAATGCAAGTTAACTGTTTATAATAGATTTTTCTCATAAAATTCATTGTTGTTTATGTGTAGCGTTACAAGCTAATTTTGCAACCAACATTTCATACCACCGCAACCTCCAGGTGGGTAAACGCTGAACTTCAAATTGTATTTTAAATAAAGCGTCTTGGAATTTAACCCTCAATTTTGCAATAAAAACACAGCTGTATTAATATGATCTTAAAGATCAATTAATTTTATTTTATTTATTTATAATCTTTGATTACATTTCCATACTAGATAACAATTTTTATAAAAATATCCCTACTTTTCGACAATACATCAGGTGAACAGACCTTAGAGAGACGAGAAAAATACGAAGGGATAAAAGCCAGTAAGTTTAATATCGACTCATGTCTGCAAATGTTGAATATCATTCATCAATGTCATAAAACTAATTGGACGTTAAGATAATACTATAGTCTTGTAGACGTCACCATGCAATAAATACCATTGTATTGTTTTGTGCATATTATTTATGCGAAATGTGAGGCAATTAAAACAATCTGAATAGTTTAAGTTGGTTTTGGAAGGAACATATTAGCCTCCACATAACCTGGAAATTAACAACCACTAGTTTATTTCTTATATTTTTGAATTCAAGAATTAAAATTAACTATAAAGCTACTATCATATAACATATATGATTAATTTCGAATATACGCATAAATTAATGGAAAAACTAAGCACACTCTGGCTATGTGAGACGTACCATCGGTTTCGTAGGTATCCAAGAAGATTGAAAAATACAAAAGCAAGGAAACAATTTGGATTTTGACTGAAAACTGCGACTATTTGATTATGTTAATTCGCAGTTTCTCATACCTGATATTAAGGATATATTATCATAGTCAGTGCGTCAGCGCTTATGACAAGCTGACGTCATACGAGGAAGAAAGAAGCTTCAGTATTCCGGTGTGCACTTTCAGAACAGACTGTTTTTGTTGCTGCAAGACACTAGTAAAAGTACAATACACATCACATTTTGAGTTCTTTCCACGAGGCATTAGACGCTAATTTGTTTCAGGTAGTTCCATCGAAAAAGTGTAGACTAAGCCACGAACACATTTCTCAGAAAGACAAAATCAGGAGAATGATGGGTCCCCTCAATCGAAATATCGCCTTCGGAAGTCGGCGTATGCACAGTACCATTCTCAATGGGATTGTCGTTTCATGACTTCCGAATTCACATCTTGGAAAAAAAAACAAAGTTGCACTATGTTTCGATTACATTGTACTTGCGAGGAATCATAAAATATTATTAGAAACTTATTGCGACATCAGACAACAGCCAGCAGAACGTTCTGCATGTTTGCCAATCTGAAGCAGGTCTGAACTATTCTAACCCCACTTGAAGTGTTTGACGAAGGCTGAGGGTAAAGTATATACATGGATGTATGGCCCATCTTCCCCTTTGTAGAATATAAAACAAGCACCTTGCCAAGTTAGGCCACCCATAGTACAAGCTGAGTGGCGCACTATGATTTCAGAGGCCTATTTTTGTGAACCAAATTCAAAACTATAAATTGTGAAGAATGTATTAAGTGTAAAAGCATCATACGCACAATAAAAAGAAAACCACACATACTAGTTTACAGAAAAAAGTACAGAATTTACAAAACATTTACAATACGTTCACTAATATGTTGAATAAATGCATGCCAGCGTAACTCTTACAATTCACTCTCTAAATGTACTGCCCCCAAACCATGTACTGGAATTATACGATCCTGCAAAATACTTGCATCATTCTTCAAACCATCTCCTCCATCTTGGCACTTTTTTTCTTTTCTTCCTCTCTGTGACTTCCGCGCTTCCTTCGTTCTTTGTCAGGATAGCTATTATTTCAGAAGAAATATTTCATTTGTTTCGGTGTCTAATCCCCTTTTCAAAATTAATGATAGAAATCACTGGTTTTGAAATGTCGATTGCTGTATTGAAAATGTCTTCCAAAGTATTCTGCCTGCCGTTTTTTGACTTGCCCGATGCTATCGATCATTTGTGAGTTGTATCTATGTTCAAATTGTGTTTTATTTCTTGCTTTAGATCTCTTTTCTCCACAACAACCTACTGGTTATCCTGTTTTTAAATGACATCTTTTCTCTGGAAACAGAGTTCAGAATTGTTGCAAAAAAATATTAAAATGTTTGCCAGGAGTAAGTAGAATTTTTGCTTGTGCATTGGTGCGCTCAAAAGGCCTTCCACAATTTTTGTACCGATATTGCTGACATTTTGCATACAGTCCATACGCTGAATAACATCTTGTAAAAACGCTATCGTTTCGTTGTGTTCCAAAATATTTTATAAAGGAAGTTTCACAACTAGGTCGTTTGTAGTTACCGCGTACTATACGCAGATGGTTTAAATACAGATTTTCAATTCCAAATCCTTTTGTTGGGATAGATAATTCATTGTTTCAAATATTATTGCTTTCTTAAATTGCCTCAGTAAATTCTTCTTATATTCAAATATTGTTGATTACTTAAATCGATTTCTAAATTAAGTTCCAGCGCTTCTTCAGAGGTATAATAAAAAATGTTTTCACCTGAAAAAGCAGTCTCCTCACTTTTGTTGATCTGTTTATACTCTATATCCTTTTAACACAACTGTTTTCTCACTTTATTTCATCATGTGCAGCAACACTTTCCGCTTGCACAATTAAAGTAGACTCGTGCTACGTTTGGTGTGGCCACAACGAAGCTTCCCAACCTTTTTGTCCTAAGTGATTTTTCGCAAAACGGAAGACGACGTTGCCCATTAGTAAGAATCCTTGAAGGCAAAATATGATTTTTAGGCTAGAGAACTGTTTTGAATCTACTTATTTTTGAATCGTCACAAATAATTTTTGAACCAAATAGATACAGAATAAAGCAAAACAGATCTGGGGAGAAGTGGCTTTCGAAGAAACAATTAGTTGACAAAGTAAATATTAAGAAAAAAATCAGTTAAGCCTAAACTAATTCTTCAAGTTGAGAATTTCTATTGAAAATCAAACAGGATTGTATGAATGAACTCTAAGCACACTAACGTTATTTACTCATTTAAAGAAGTTGAAACAATTTGACAAACCAACTATATACTTAATACGAAATGTATACGATAATGCCACACAACTTTAAGAACAATTTGCATTTGAAATCATCAACGAAAAGGAAATACACATTCGGTTCTTTCGTTGACGTGCAGGATTGTTTTCTTAGCATCCCAACGTTTGACAGCACTGGCGGATTCAAAGAAGGGGGGACTAGAGAGGTACGCTCCCACCCTTACTCGTATAAATACTTCAATACTTTCCGTAAATTGTTCGTTAAGCCATCCTTTCGCGCGAGGATACAACGAAGTATTACTCCAGCTTTTCAGGAAGAGGAGGGCACAATCACAAAAGAACAGGGGAGGGCAATCAAATTCTTAAAGGTTTTGAAACGTCATTTTTAGCCAGAGTTCTTTGAGAAACGGCGCGCCCCGACATGTCCAGGACTGTACACACTATGACCCAGAAACTCACATTCACTAGGAGCTGACCTGCAACACGATGTCTATTCAGTATGTTTCAGAATAAATAATACAAACTTCTTGGGTATGTACGGAGGTCAAAGATGATCACGTTTTGCCAATGGAAAATGGTGAAAACCTCCGAGCTACACACGTCACATTTCCGACTAAACCTCTATTAAAGCTTGGCGGGAGTACCTCTTCACCTCTTAATATTGTTTCCCCCTACATTCGCATCCCAGCCCCATTCGGCTCAGGTCGCATGGACATTGCCCACCAAATTTAAGCTGTTATCATTCTGCTACGTAGCGCCTTGCGATACACCCGCTGTCTTGAGATACACCTCTGCTATCAGTCGCATTTTCTTCATTCCGTCCTGTTCCGAATAGCCACAGAAGGGAACTTCACGTTTGCATAGTATGCACAGATGCTGCTGGCATACGAGACTGTCGAAGATAATGGCAGAGCCGCTTGAAGACTTTTGACGAACGTTAGTCAGAACCGCAGTTACCATCAAATTTCGTTGCAGTTACTTCGTGCAATTTTTGTAATCAAAGCTGACCCTCCCTCCAACAAAAAGGTCGCATTGTCAATGTTGGTAACGTTTGCTGAGGGTTCGTGTACGTGCCGCTTGGCACCAGGGTAGGATGGGTTGCCTATCGATCAGGGGAGAAATATCAGATTAATTGATGCCTATTGTCATTACGCCCCTTAGTGTAGTGAATGCTTCATTGCGGGAGGAGGCGGAATTCCTTTACCACTGGATGAGATCCGGCGCCTACCTACACGCCGGATTGCGCGAGGATTCGTCCTCTAGGTATCTCCCCCATCGGGACACCGCCCCCGACAGTGTAAGCTCTAAGTTCAAGACTCGAGTGGTTGTGTAGTGCTTGTAATTGTGTAAGAAAAGGGAGAAGATAGGACAAGGAAATGGAAAAAAAAGCACGGTCCGTTGGGGGACACGGCTCTGGCATTTGTCTGGTATTGATAGAAGACACGGAAAACTTACGATCAGAGCAGCCGGCCGCTAGAATTCTCTTCCAATCAACAGCTGAATTCGACACAGCTATATAGCTCGCAGCTAGCTATTATAGCTAGACACAGCTATAATTTAATTGGGTAAGGTAACTAACTTTCTTTATGCAATGGTCCCCGTCTGTGAAACCATCAACATTGCGGAGCAAATATTCAATGCTAAAGTCAACCCTAGGTATAAAAGAAAACATAGATGTCGGACAGTATCACAGAGTTGTATCATTTTTGAAGCGCAAGTCAGAAAAATATGAACCTAAAAAATCGAAAATTCTTACAAAAGAAGAGATAAATACATTTATGGCGTCAGCACTTGATGGCGTTTATTTACTAATAAAAGAAAGTAATGTAATATTTCTTTCTTACGAAATTTGCAATTTGTAGAGTGAAGATTCGCACACATGGTGCATTTAGGTGGCTTTGATTATTGGTGTCGCAGGTGCATGCAGAAGAGAAGAACTGTATAACTCGAGAACAAAGATTCTGCTCTAATAATTACGCTTCAAAGACTCAAACTAGCGTTTGAAGAATGTTTACTGTGACCCCGGAATGTGATGTAATTAACCCCGTACATCTTTATCGAAAATATGTTTCTAAACGAGAACATACGCCTCACGACAAGTTTTTCATATATTATAAAAAAATAAGTGCTCCATTCAACCTGTTGGCATTTACAGTTTTGGTAAAATGCCTACCATAGTTGCAATTTCTAAAATTACCTAATGCAAATCAGTACACTGGAATTAGTTTTAGGCCATCGTCCGCTACGATATTAGCAGACGCTGGACTACTTTAACAAATATTAAAAGACTAGTGGATGGAAAAGTTGAAAGGTATCTGAAGGATACCTGGAAGATTCGGAGTATAAAAACAAAGTAGCTAGGATCTTGCAAAACGAAAATTGTCCTTCAGTTACAGATGACACTACTTCAATTTCTGTTGAAACTCCTAGCACGAGTGCTCAATGCCCGGAGGACGTAATAATTCCAGGTATAATATTTCAGACTATATCAAATTGTATTTTTAATAAAAACGTTAACAATAAATAAGATAAAATATTGTGTATTCAAAACCTAATAAATAGTCTTTACCAATGTGTCAACAGTTACTTGTACATTGTCTTGTTTACTTGACGTTGCCATGGTAATTGTTCAATAAAATTGATTCTTGGCCTAGGCCGCCAAAGCTCACCTTTGTAGCGTATAAGTGCTCTGCCAAATACGAGTTTTGAAGTGCGGATACGAAAAAAGCTTTGAGGACGCGGAATCATCACCGAGCACCTCCCGTAAGAAGTTGCCTAGGCCACGAGTTCGTCAACTGCCATCGAATTTCGTACAATGCAGCAGAACGTGTTCCACAGAAAGAACCGTCGTGCACGAACCGCAAATGAGGGATCACCTAGAAGGAAACCAGGAGAAAAGTGGCAGTATCCGATACGAAGACGGGTTAAAATGACTTCCTCACGCTTGGACGATCGGGATGAGGAACGCCAGGGATTCACAGAATCCTTTATCACGCTTAGTTTAAAGGTGGTATTTAAAGGTTGTAAAGATGGTACAGAAGGAATGTCAATTTGAGTCTTCCGCGTCGCCGATTACGCCACCTGGCCAGCCCGCTCATTCCATGATTCCCACGTGGCCTGGGAGCCAACTGTGTACCAGATCGTAGTGGCGACACAGACGATAATGAATCAGGTTTTGAACTGATTTCGTCGGGTAGAATGAGGAAGAACAGGAGACAGCTTGAAGAAAGCTGAGAGAATAAGAACAGAGAACTTCTCACCGCAGCGTCTCTACCTCCATGTACTTTAGGCTTCGAGAATTGCACATTTCAGCAGTGAATACACTGCACTGGGTATGGAGTTGATATGATTTGGTGACCCTGGTACAATAAAAGCAACATGCCACTGCGTCATTGTACGATGAACCATCTGTAAACAAGAATATATAATCCGGATAGGCTTCCCTCATTTCCTGAAACTGCATCTGGCAAGCAAGAGGACTAATTGTTTGGGGAAATCGGAGTGTCAGAAGTCAATATTGGGGCGGAGGAGTTTCCAAGGGGAAATGGGGTTCCTAGGGCGTTTCACAAGGATGGTAAGTCCAACATTTAGATCCTGCAAAAGATTTCGCAATCGAATACCAGGGGTCTTAGGTAACGATGTTCGAAGAATATATGAAGTCTCATATTCAGAATGGATAATTATCTGGCGACAAGGAATCCTGACACTTAAGCACCACAAGACGCCAATAAAATATTCCGCCATCTTTTGGTTCTCAGACAGCCAGAAGGCACTCGATTCGACTGGTGCGATACACACATGTTCAGAAGCAGATACCAGCATGGTGTATGCTGTTGATGGGTCGGAGAGTGGAGGGAGCTCCAGATACGTAAACTTCACTGCCCTAATCCAAAACTGAGCGTGAGTGCTCTATATAACCGCAATTGGGTAATGCGTCGGCTCCCCATGACATAACACTCAGCATACGAAGAACTGGAGGGAGACATCTCGTTTGTAGTTTGCGAATATGAGCACGCCACGTGAAGGATATGTCAAACGTGAGCCCCAGGAACCTGGCAGATTCAACAAATGGAAGCTGATTTCCTCCCAAGTAAAGGACTGGATTGCTATGCAAGTGGTATATCACGCAGAAATGCACATCAGTAGATTTAGTACGAGAGAAGTTGAACCCTGTTTAAATACTCCATTCGTGGAGCTTGTTGAGCACCAGTTGAAGGCACGTACATAAGGCTTTGGATCACACTGATGATACTGGACGAACAAAAGGTAGTCATCCACAAACAGCGACATCTTTACAGGTTCTCGCACGGTCGACGCTATACCATTTATGGTGAAGGCGAACAGTGACACTCAGAGCTGATCCTTGATGGATATCATTTTCTAGAGAGTGATTTGCTAGAAAGCCTGGCACCAACGCAAACACGGAAGGATCTGTTCGAGAAGTTCTGGGGGAATAGGGGGAGTTGCCCCCAAATTCCCAGGAGTGCAGGGTTCGCAGAATGCCGTACCCCCAAGTGGTGTCGTAGGCCTTTTCAATGTCAAATAATATGGCTACAAGATGTAGCCTCAAGACGAACGATGTAGAGATTGCTGTTGCCTACGCAACGAGATGGTCCAAGGTTGACCAGTTTCTTGTAAACCCTCTTTGGATTGGCGTCAACAGATTTCTACACTCCAAGGACCAGACTAACCGCTGATTCACCAAGCGTTCCATCATTTTGCACACACAGCTTACGAGAGAAATGGGTTGATAGCTTGATGGCAATGATCGATCTATCCCTCCTTTCGGAACTGGGATGATGGATTCTCGCCATATATCAGGAATGGTGTGCTCTTCCCAGATAAAATTGTAGAACTGGAGGAGAAATTGCATGACCGATTCAGGAAGATGTAGTATTAGGTTATGTATTTAACCTGGACCTGCACCTTTTTGAAAGCACCAAAGCAGAGCGCGTTTCACATATGGAGAATGGGGTATTGTAATCCTCCTCAGCTCTGCTCGAAAAATCCTAAGCGCGATTTTCTATTCTTTCTTTGAGCAAAAGAAAGTCTGGAATATAGTTCTCCGAACTCGACACGTTTTCATAATGGGCGGCAAGTTCCTCTATAATTGCGCCTTTAGATGTAACGATCTCGCCATTCTTAAGAAGACCCAGCACTAAATTTGGGGAGGAATATCCACTAATTAGGCGCATCTTCCCCCGTACCAGACATGTTGGCGCCTGGCAATTGAGGGAGAAAACGTATGCTCTTCACGATTTTTCTTTTTAGAACGGTTTTCCTCGCCTTCGCTCCGCACCTCTAGTAATTAGATTACCGACGGTTGG
This sequence comes from Teleogryllus occipitalis, assembly GCA_011170035.1. Taxonomy (NCBI): domain Eukaryota; kingdom Metazoa; phylum Arthropoda; class Insecta; order Orthoptera; family Gryllidae; genus Teleogryllus; species Teleogryllus occipitalis. The sequence continues at coordinate 91,166 of BLKR01004136.1, forward strand.
ATAGTGCTTCAGCCGACAGCTAGAATTCTCCTCCAGACAACGGCTGAATTTGAACTAGCTATCTAGCGAAAATCCTGTTCGGACTCGAACCCTACGACCTCCCAGTCAGAGGCACTGCAATGACATCAGTTGATGCCCGGAGCCACCTCAGCCGGTTTCAAGACCATGGATACTGAACTTCTTGCAAATCATTTTGCTGTCGAAATAAAATTCACTTAACAATTGCAGTCTGAAGTTGAATATTTGCTGACTGGCCACACCTTAAAAAATTGCGAAGACTTGATAGGTACTTCAAAACATTCCAAAACATTTGCTCCAACAGGAGGTGTGCGACAAACCGTTTAGGTCATTCGTGAGCCCCCTTTGTCAGAAGGCCCTGCACTCCTCTCTTCCCTCTCCTCCATAAGCGTCCCTCTCCAAGCAATATCATCCCTCTCCGCTCACGTAACGAGCGGCGTGCCGAGGGACGTGCCGAGCGGCGTGCCGAGCGGCGTGCCGAGGGGCGTGTCGAGGGACGTGTCGAGGGACGTGATGAGCGGCGTGCCGAGCGGCGTGTCGAGGGACGAGCCGAGGGGCGTGCCCAGGGACGTGCCGAGCGGCGTGCCGAGGGGCGTGCCGAGGGGCGTGCCGAGCGGCGTGTCGAGGGACGTGATGACCGGCGTGCCGAGGGACGTGCCGAGGGGCGTGCCGAGGGACGTGCGGAGGGGCGTGCCGAGGGATGTGATGAGCTGCGTGCCGAGGGGCGTGCCGAGGGGCGTGCCGAGGGGCGTGCCGAGGGGCGTGCCGAGGGGCGTGCCGAGGGACGTGCCGAGGGACGTGCCGAGCGGCGTGCCGAGCCATCGCGAGAGCTCGCAATCTTCTTAAGCCCGTTGGGCATGTCTTCAAGGGACCGCAGGTCGGATCCTAGCAATCCCAGAACAGGTTCTAAGGACTAAGGGCTTCAAGCCCTAATACAACGTACACTGACGATAGGAAGTGCAAATCATGCAAACAACAGGGAGGAGCATTCACTTAATCAATGTCTGCAACAAGATTTTCAAAAATTCTAGTCGAAGTGGTCAGTGGCTACTTTGGTTTTTGCAGAAAGTACACTTTGGTTCAACAGATCAATGATGGATGCTCAAGTCAGACAGGTGGTTGAAAACCCCAATTAGAAAATCATCTCAGATTTTAAGAAATGCCATGTCTATTGATTGGATTGTAAAAAGCCAAATTTCACTGGTATGGAAGAAAAGTATAGGAAGAGGACGTAGCAAATTCCAAATTCTGTTTTTGCATCGTTGTCCACATCAGTGGAAACATGTAAATTACTATACCGGTACCACTGAAAATATTCCTTAGTCAATTAATTATTTTAGCTAAGCAATTCAAAGTTTCTTAAATATAAAATTTCAATAACTCAAATCCCATCACTTAGCCCAGAATAGGGGGATATATGAGTGTCAATGAATTTAGATTCATTGACCATGCACAGATTTTTTCAGAAAGCCTATGCAAATAATTAATTATTCAGAGCCAATTATTATCGACAAAAATTTGCACGGTAACAAAATGACAAACTGAGTAGCATCAAGAGTCTCATGATTATAAGCTTTTGAATTACTAATATGACAAAATGACTTTTTCTTCAACCTAAAATTTTTTTGTAACACTTAAAAAAATTTATTGCAGCCATTGTTCATTAAAGCAAATACATTCTTATCACATTGGGCAAATTTACAATAATTGAATATTAACAGGGGGGGAAATTGTTCAAAAATAATAATTTGAATTTTACAATCATGAACTCCAATGACATACACAAATGGCATTTTTCAGCAGCCTGGATATCAATATCATATCACTCTATCTTTTGTAATTACAAAATTGCAAATTTTTAATCATTATTTTAATTTACAAACTAAATTTGGATTAATTGATAGATTAGTTTAAAAATGCATCACAATTTGTTCCTCAAAGGAGTGAAGAAGTTTCTTCATTCACATCAGAAGCTTGGCTCCAAAATCTTTCTTTAAAGTTGTTCCTCACCTCAGTTCTTCTCTTCTCTAGTTGAAATCTGTTGGAATTAGCATACTTTTACATCAGTGAAAATTTTCAGGGCATCTTTGATAATTTATGTAAATGGTTCCATCTTTTCCAGCAGCTTTCCTTGTCTCAAAATTACATACTTTTATTCTTCTCAAAAACTACCAAGATATAACATTCTGTACAGTATCTCAAAAAGCAATGCTTCATTTGTGTAGTTACAATCAAATATAATTCTGAGAGGTAATCCCAAATTTCTTGTGACTTTGAAGTATTTTTATCGATCAACATGCAATTTTTAGGATATTACAGAGAGCATATTGTCTTTACAAAGGTGAAAATTTAAGAAAGAATTTAGATCTACTCAATGAGCAAGCTTTAGATATTGTGTTCTATATAGAAATGTGTTCGAGATATTCTTTAATTGATACTTGATGAGATATTCGGATTAAGCAATAAGCACAATTATTCATGTTTCTTTTTTTCACAAAAAGCAATTATTATAAATAAATGCAAAAAAAAAAAAAAAAAAAAAATAGTTACAAATTAGGCTTTGTGCACTATGCTTCAAGCAATTTAGTTTCTTTACTACACATGAAACATTTCTAATATGTTTTCCATTAACATTTAAACAGGTCTGTGATACATTACAAGATTGTTGGTTAGATGTAGCAGCACTAATTTAAAACTTTCGAACCATTTTTATACAAACATTTCTTTAAAGAAAAACAGAAAACCTCCATTTCAGTAAAAACTAAAGGAGACTCTAAGAATGTAATTCATATTTCTCAGTTCTCCATTCCCATAGTATGAGGATTTACAGACTACTAGACCACAGAACCCTCTTTCAGACTCAGAGCTAAATAAATACAGAACATAAAATCACCAACACTAAACCTCTACATATTACACACTGATTAAAGCTCTACGCCCCAATTTTTTCTATTTCAATAGGTGTGTTCTGCAACCACCACCAAAAGATAATATATATAATTAAGCTACAAGGAGGAATTATTAAAAAAGAATGGAGTTCTGTAGTTTGGGGATAATTTATAAATGAAGTTAGTGCATTGTCATGCACATCACTCAAACCTTCTACGCAATCTTTTATTTTCAATTCAAAAATGCATGAAGGCTAATCCTCATGACTAATTTCAAAAAAACTTTTGAAACTAAATACTATTAAAAAGTATATCATGACAAAGCACATTGTGAATACTAATGTACACTTGAACTTCTATTAAGTGGCTACTGTTGGTTTCGTGAAAAAAGTCTTTTTTGGGAATAGTCGCTAATACGAGAATTTTTTTAAATAGAAAAACATTCTATTATTGCTAGACTGCTTGATTTGTACCTATTTCGTGGGAAGTTTATGAAACGTTTTTAGTACATGAGCACAAATTATGAAAACTTGAAAAAATTCAATACAAGTTTCTAAATTTTGTGGCATGGAAAAAAATATTGGAATCACTTCATATGAGTCATGATTATTCGGGAATGCCTACTCTACTGAACTTGAGCTCATTGAATTGACATAGACATTATAATGACTTATGTATTTTTTATAAATTTATTGTGAAATGGCATTGATTGTGGGGAATTATTGTTGAAAATTTTGTGGAAGGTACCATATAGAGGTCTGAGAGAAATCTGATAATAAACTAAGGTTTTTTATCATTGTTCTTGTTGAAGAAAGTGTCATTTAGCAAATGCATTCAATCTAGATTTTAAGGAGTCCTCTACGCTTCAGCTTGTGTGACAGGTGAATGCTGGGCTCAGATTCAGGATGCAAGCCAAGCAATCACATGCTACAGGGCAAGTTGATAACCCAGACTTCTGATATTCCACCAAGACAGAATATTCTTGTGATATTGTTCTTCCAGAAAGGCAAGGTAAGGAAGGCTGTGTTAATTTCAAGAATTAAACGTTAGGTCACTTTCATATCCGCCATCTCATTAGAAGAAATGAAACTGAAATGAAGGGAGCAGCCATAAAATCATATCAGTGGCCATGATTTATTGCTACTTTTTTCCCTAATTCCCTCCTCCAATTTTCTTGAGAATGAAGCTGAGACACAGGCCATATTGCACGAATGCTGCTTACAATGTCGCCAATTTTCATATTAGGCACAAAAAGTTGGTGTTCTGTATGCTTACAAATTTCCTGAAAGTGGTCTCTCAAAAGGGGTAAATTAAAAAATTGCTATTAAGGGTCTGGTTGGTGGTGGGGAGAGGGAGTGGTCTGTTAACAGGGGTAAAATTTGCATACAAAATAAGAGTTTCGGTGCCTGTTCCAAGCAAAATCAGTCTTTGAGAGGGGTGGTTTTCCAGAGAGGTTTCACTGTATCTTAACCCAAACTTTTATGCAGTTTCACAACGCCAAATCACATTTTTGCAAGGGAGGGTAACACAGAAAATTGCTGTGTTAATAAATTGTAAACTTTCAGCACTAATAAGAAAATGAAATTTATTAACTACATTTTCCAAAGTAACTCCAATTTAGCATCCATCTATCTCAAATTAATTTAAAAAATCAGATCCTGTTTAGTAGATTCTATGTTTTAGATTTAAATAATATACATAACAAGGAATAATAAGCTATAATATTCATTGTGTATCAGGTATATCAAGTGTTTTTATACAAAAAAAAAAAAACCTCCTATTATCTACCTTTAAGCTCCAGTGATTCTTGGAATGAACGCAAAAAAATCAAATTGGTATGAGAGTTCTGAAAGGTTAGTAACCATGACATTTGACACTTAGATCATACCATATTTTTGAGTAAACTACACTACTGAATGTTCCTGATTAACTAAATTTGAATTAACATGAGATATGTAATTGGGTTAATGATGAAAAAATAATCTATGACATTCCCACTGAATATAAAAGATGCAAATATACTTCTAAATGAAAGATGTTTTAATCATAATTTTTTTGTACAATACTTCTATTTTGCTAATTGTACAATACTTCTGCATATATGCTTAAAAATAACCAATAATGATGATAACAATAAAATTAAAATTTGGACAATAAAACAGTCAAGTTGCTTTCTTTTCAGAAACATATCAACATTCTTTTAAAAAGCCACTGAAGGAATATTTATCTCTCCAAACAAATATTTGTTTTTTCAAAATTTAAGAAAATCATAATGGCTTTTTCAGTTCAAGGACATGTTTTAATGATGTCACTTAACTTTGGTTTTACAACAATCAATTCATATTACTCCATTTTATTTAACCTACTGGAACTTCTAACCCCTGTCCTCCACTTCCATTCCTTTATCCATAACTCAATAAAACTATTCCTTTCTGAATTATCTCCTAATATTCTCCCTCTTATAAAGTTCCATATTTTTAGAACTTAGTTTAATTTTTTAAAAGAATTTAATATGTTTTCACTTAAATTACTATACCTTACTAAGCAGGGTCTGTGCTGCCCCCATACAGCTTCACAGAAGGATTTTTCTTGTTATATATCATTTACTCCATATTATTTTATTTAATATTATTTAAGTATTATTTTATGGAAATGAACTGTTATCATTTTTTGATGAATGAACTGTTAATATTTTGTACACAATAAACAGCTACACAAATTTCATAAGCAACAAGCTTTTAAAAATAGATTTGCATCAATTTGTGTTGCAGAAATTTCAAAACACCAGAAGGACTACCTTTTTGCACCACCTGGGTCTTTTAGACCTGGATAATACATTTTTCAAGTTAAACTAAATAAAATATTTTATGAATATTTATTTTACTAGCGCATTTCCCAAGCATTTTACTCAGAAAACTATAATAATCTAATATATCAAAGTAAATGTTTGTTCGTTCGTATTTTATGCGCGGCGGTACCGTTCATCTGAATGCGATAAAACTTTGTCAGCGTATTGCTTGCACTTGCGCGAAGGTTATAGGCATAGTACAATGGGAAATGCGTATGTCTATCACATAGACGCAAAATGGGCGCGTTGATGAATTTTGAAACTCAAGCGCCCCTGAACAGAATATCTAGGCAACCCGCCGCACCCTCAAGTATTAAGCGTGACTTCACTGCATATTCTGCCCCTGCGATTGTAAATATCGGCAAGAATTATTGTTTCAACGTTACCTTGGAGGAGTCTATCAAATTTCTCCAAGACAGTGTCATAGCGAATGCATGCCCAAACTTGAGGGAGAACCTTTTAATAATAGGATACTTGACAACCTTGTCCAAACCAGGACAGAATAAACCCATATTCGCGAGAGTCTTTCATTTAGTTCTTTCATCTTTTCTCAGCTGAGCGAAGCGTAAAACGTTATTAACATTCACATAAGCAGTAGCGTGTGAAGTGAGTGAATTTATTATTGCTATCGCGGAGCATTGCCACTTCCACTAGTTAAATATAATTGTTGGCAGTGGCGGCTCCTTGGGGTAGGCATAATAATTCAATGAATCTTAAACACCTGAAAAAATGAATCTGATTTCTAAATTGTTGTCCGAGCAACACAAAGTCACAACACTTTTAGAATCTGAATATCTTGAAAACACATCTGTGTGTGCTGGATGGAAATAATGCTCTGGAATGTAATGACAGCAGTGAGACAATTTTTTGAACAAATTGAATATAATTACAAAAAAAATTGGATTGAGGTGGGGGAATGTCCCCCATGCCCCCTTCCTGGGATGCTGCCCACTGTTCAGTAATCTGTTTTGCCTACCCTGGGCATTTGTTCACAAGCTGCCACTGACTGATGCAACATCCTGATAAATCAGGGTGATATCCTAGCAACAAATTCAAAGAATTCACTCCGGTAGCTTGTTTTCCCAAAATTAACACACAAGTCTTGTTTTCATCAGTACAGTTCATAAAATAATTGAAAAAAGAAAACAAGCCTGAATTTGTATAATTGAAGAGCATTATGTAATATAGAGTAGACACTAAATCATGGTTAAAAACTATGAAACAAAGACAAAACATTAATGGCCTCTTACTTTTTTTTGACTATTTACTAGATGTTGCATGGGTACATGCAGTCAATTTGTTTCAAATACAGCACCCTTAAGTCCAGCAAAACAAAATTAATAGGAGGGAATTATTTGTATCTGAACTGATGTGTCAATTGGTACTTCCACAAATGTTGTACACTTCATTGCTCTTCTAAAGAGATCCACCAAAACAGTGATGTACCAAATGACATAACTGGCGTTTCAAATGACACAGGACTGTCAAAATGTTGAAATTAAGTTGTTCTCTTGAAAATTTTAATTACCACAAATGTCAACATACAACTTAAAAATGGTATTTAGGATCATTTGCCACCTCTTGGCTAAAATCAAAACACACCATTGACTTGTCACTCATTCTCTTCTTTGAGATACTACTCACTTTCTGTCTTATCCAAATCGAACAAGCAAACTAGTCTTGAAGTTGCAATTCACATCCTATTGGAACTTTACACCTAAGATGTCTGATGCAGGGTTCAGTGAGTGACTTTCAGATTGGATTCATGCCTATAACGTGCTCTGCTAGTTCTTTATCACATTCCCATGGAGAGTGAGAGTTAGCAAACCACTGGAATGCTGTGAAATGGGCGAAGTGAAGGCATTATTATTTCATTACGAGATATTTATTAAAATCATCATCTGTTGTTGCTTGAAATAGAAATTAATCCTTCTGCAAGGTAAGCTACTCCCGATGTTACTATTCAAAGGAATCTGACCTCATGCCTCATTGCAGAAAGATATTGAATCACCAGTATTCTCTACCATTTTTCTGCTTCCTATTATTATAGAGTTCAAAACCACTTGAGGTGACTGAAATGTGGGCCTGGCTGTCTGCTACTTAGCCACGCAGCCACTGAAAAGAGGAAATATTTGTCTTGCAGAAAAATCAATCAGTTCCATGAAAAAGTGGCCATTAACGGAAGTGACTGCTTAATTGAGGTGGCTGTTTGGGCAGGTTTCACTATAGTTTTCTGTTGAAAATACTGTTAGCTGAACACAAGGCCTAGCCAGACCAACCTTGTGAATTGTCGTAGAAATAATGGTAATGGATCTAAGGGTAGGGGGCAGTGGAAATTTGATATCTTGAATGTGAAGGAGAAAATTGAGCAAGTGTGTGAGTAATGTTTCCATGTGTGTCAACTTCTCTGACCATTAGTTCCATGAGTGTAGTGTATGTTATAGGCAGGAGGTGGGAGTGTACCACCAACCACTGGAATGTGAGATCCATCGCTGACCACTTTGGCTTGCAGGTTATGAGGAAAAGAAAGTTTAAATAATAAAATATTTTTACTCTCTGAGATGCAACCTGTCATGGAACTTCTCAAAAATTGAAGTAAAAAACTCGGCACTTGCAGCACCTCACAACAACAGCACCTAACTTAAGTTCAACGCCATAATACTGAGTTTAGCACAAGAGCCAGCATTGCTGCTATATCTGCAGCGACTCTCACCAGGAGGGTCCTAGGGTTTAAATCCAGATGGTTTCCATTCTTATTTCCAACACTAGGTCGAATTCAGCTGCCATCTGGAGGAGAATTCTAATGACTGGTTGCTCTGATCAGTAGCTTTCCATGGTTTCTCCCATCAATACCAGGTGAATACCGGAGCAGTTCCCTAACAAAGAGGCCACAGACCACAATACTTTCCTCTTTCTTGCCCTATCCTCTCCCCTCATTTACATACAATTATACTTACATGCACTACTCTATAACACATGATGGGAGACCAGTCCAGAATTTAGAGGTTGTCCCTGCTAGGGCGATTCCCCAATGGCGGAGATATCCCTCAAGCCAACATGTAAGTCAGTGCTGAATCTCACCATATAGTGAGGGACGAACACCATCACCTCCCGCAATAAAACATTCACTACTAATGACCATAACATTTTATGTGCCCAGAAACATCAGTCAATCAATACCATTATAATCTGAATCTCGTGCACCATTTGTTCTTATGCATAAAACATAAAATTCATAGAACAAACAAAATACAAAATTCATGAAATCCCAATATATCACTTACATTGTGTTTAGATTTGTTAGTTACTTCTAAAATATAAAAGAAAATTAAAATCATTTTGCTTAACATTCTTGAAACACAAATTATTTTGTGCTTAAAACCACAATCTTGAATGAGATCGTTAATTAACAACAAAAATATTAATACATATTGATTAAAAAATATAAAAGCAGAATTTATATTCTGCCTTGAAATGCATTCATATTATTTCTTATTGCTCGCTGGTCTTTCTCTGAATTTGATATAATCATTTTATAAAATGTTGAAATAGTGGTTGGAAAATAAACACAATCTACTAAGGCTGACAGAAAACTGTTGACTGAAAACTGTTGACAAAAAACAATGTAATTTGGATATTTCCAAGCTTTTAATGTTTATGGAATTCAATAAGTTATTAATTAAAAATTCTACCTACTATTCAAACAGATAGCAAGCACCTGAAGCTAACCTGAGTGTTGAATGGCAGTGAGGGCATGGCAGGTCTGACACGGCACTTTTTTAAAAACTTCATAACTTTGTTTTTCACTCATGCCCTGTTTGCCCATTGATCAGTTTTGTGCCCATGATCATGTGCTAAATAACCCAAGAAGTTGATGAGGTTCCCAAAATCACTGGGCAAACCTCCGCCAAGCAGTTTTGTGAAGACAACTTCCATTGTATTCATAGTGTTTTCTTCAGTTTCTTCAGAGAGATCTTTCACTTAAGACAAGGCACATCAGTAAGGAGAGGTGGTGTACTGCAATGAATTTGTGGGAAATTGACACCATATGTTGCTTGCAAACTAATTGTCTCAATGGGAATGAAACCAAGAAACTTGAAGTGAAATTTAACATTAAGCTCTTATGCAAGGCAGATTACAGAGCCTATTTATTCCCATAAAATGTTTTTCTCTCCAATCAAACGAGAATATCAAGTATTTAAGTAGTACGTCTAATAAATAAGAAATAAATCAATTTATTGATCTTTGATATTTAACTGTGCAACATATTGGGGTAAATGCATAAGAGGGGAATATGCAGAAACAGAAAGTGAAGGGAATGTGAAAAAATTGAAATATTGAAAAGAAGTGCAAATTATTATTTCATTTCTGCTACATTTCCAGAAGTGTGCAATAAAAATTTCTCAATTCATATTTAGTGCACGAAAGGTAACATTTCAATTATGCTGGAAACATTTGGTAAGATATCCTAGAATGTTTTGTCCCTGAAAATTCATTGTATAGAGAAACCACATTTCTACAGGAAATTTAAAAAACATTTCCATATCTTCTGAACCAAGCTGCTAAGAGAAGAATTGATTTTACAGATTCAAATTTGTTGAGAGATTTTTTCAAATAAAAGAATATGATTTACAGTATTTCCTTCTTCAAGAACACATTAGTAACTGGGCAAGAAACTAATTCTACAGAAGATAGGCAATCTAAATTTGAAGAAGCAGGAAAAATAGAGAGAACTGTAGTTTCCACATAATCAGGATAAAATTCCTTAATTAATGAATTCTGGATTAAGATAAAAAATATCCTTTAGGCTACGGAAAAGCACACAGTGTATTACTCCATTTCTCTCTCCCTTATATGTGAACAAACATTATTTAATTTTTAATGAATATTTGATAAGGAAAATCTTTTCTTTGAATTTCATTACTTAAATTTAGCCATATCAAATTTATTATAGTCCACTGCAAAGCCTCACTCTCTTATAGTACACTCCTGAGAATTCTTTGAACTTATGAAACAAAACTGGGAGACATTATAACAAAATTTATTTAATTTATTACAAAACTCAGATGAAGATAACCACATACAAGTTTGACTCTTAAAGGAAGAAATAATTAAAACAAAAATTCTTAACCAAATTTTCTTAAAATTCATAAGAATCTATTAGAAAAGTGAAACTGTCAGATCATAACACTATCTCCACAAAAACATATCTAACGTCTTGTTAAAAAGTAAACTCACAAAAAATTTTCAGACAATACATTCATTGCACACATGTATAAATACATGCATTCTGAGGTGGTTTGGAGAAAGAACAATTCGTAACAATCTATGAACAAATGTTCCACCAGAAGCTATAAATATATATATTATATTTCTTCTCAACATATTTCTTTTTCATGGTATTTCATGAAATGATTTGCAAAAAATTATACCAAGCAACAAAAAGTCATCAATTTTGTTTACAATATCATGTGCAAAAAGTATTGGGACATCAAATTTCTACTTGACATGAACTTGTACTGTACATAATTGACACAAGACTATGTAAATTACCAGTAATTGTTATTATAATTAAACCCCATGCAGTACCAAATAATACAATCAGACCTCTTCATTCTTCTTGTTTTTCTACACACCACCTAATTCTAATTAGCGATGTTCAATTACAACAATTTTGTGTTGTCACTTGGAGAACTGAATTGATTCAAACATCATGCAAATAAAATTACTACAGAAAACACAACTTGTTAAAAAATCAATATTAATAAATAAAATTTAAAAACTTAAAAGGTACCGTTTCAACAACAACTGTATAACCTTCCTAACTAAATTTTGCAAAGAACTTTATGATTAGTCAAGAATATGGACTACTGAGCTATAACAGAAAAGAAAGTTGTACCATAAACTACAGACAGAAAAAGAGAAGATACTACTAAAAAAGTCCAAGAGAAACTGGATAACAAGTTGAATAGTAAATGCTAACAACCAGTCTCAAAGAACACATCCGCACAAAGATGAAAAAATAAAATAATGAAATTAAGCTGAAAATGATGTTGCATGTAAGAATTAATTCCCACATATTAGTTTTTACCAAAATACCGTATTTAGCCGAATATAAGATGAGACGTTTTCCTACATATCTCTGTCAAAAAATGCGAAGTCATCTTATATTCACAGATTAAGTCTAGAACATTATGGTTTAAGTTTCTACATTGCCATTCCATGTCATGAATCTCCTAAATGTTGGCGTAACAATAAACTGCGAAGACTAAAAATATTGCGGGTAAAAGGGTCGGTAAAGAGAGATTCTTAAAGAAATGGTATTGTATCAAATGAAACGTAATGTGAAAATGAATGCCGACATTTTGTTACGATGCACGTTCGCCGAGGCCGCGCAGAATCTTGGTTCAACGCCTGGCGAGTGCGAATCTGCGTTTTGATCTGTTAAAGAAACAGGCATCAAAATGAACGGGACAGATAGAAAATCTTGAACACATAAGAGAATGTTCTAAGGTGGCGTCTGATTAAAGACTTAGAATGATGCAAATTCAATATGCAAAACTTTCAGAGGAGCCTAAAAAGTCAGATGTCGCAGCATAGGAGGAGGACCAAAAAAGAAAGAAATACTGATATGAGTGAAGATGATGAGAGTAATGGCAAAAATCATGATTGTGATAAATTTAAGAAATGAGAAAATGATAGTTCAGCAATAAGACTTAACATTCTCATCAACAAGGCAATTTTCTAGTCAATAAGACACTATGGAATTTGATGTTGACTAAATAATAAGAATTAATTCAAAATTTAAAAAATTTTTTAGGAGGCCTTTTCAAAATTAGGGGGTCATTTTATATTCAGAGTTGACTTATATTCGGTAAGTAAGGTACCTCCTTTCATCATAACATATGGCATATGTTCCCAATTTATAGATAAGAATCGCAGGCACAAACCTGAAAACTCAACAAGTTTACATGCACATTCCATTTAAATTCTTCTGTGGGAGTGAAGAGACCAAAAGAAGGTAGTAAACAACTCAAAATTTAGTGTTAAGATGACATTTAGATTTTCAATATTTAAACATTACCTTTTAAAAATTGTAGGATTAGATTCAAAACAACAGAATTTGATGAAATAGTGCACAAAACAGATCTGACATTATTGCTTCACTGGAAATGTTAACTTGGCATCTGAGCATTTTGTAATACAATAAAATCACAGTTTACATTACTCTCAATATAATACATACTGACAATTAATCAGTGAAAATTTTATAATTATCATGTATCAGGTGATCTCAACTTAACTATTCCTGTTAATAGATTTTCATCAGCTCCACTTTCTGAAGTGACTGGGTAGCTTGGTTCATCATCCTCATCAATAGCTTCTTCCAGCATTCGTTGTTTGTAACTGCAAAAGATTTTTAAACCAATTAAAACACTGAAGTGGTTAGTAACAAATGAAGTGTGATACGAATATTGAAGTGAAATGAACATAACTTTAGCATCACACTGCTATGTCTTGAGAAGCAAAAGCATTTAAAAGTTTCATTATGATGTATTAAATGTGTATTTCTCAAACTTTTATTCACAATGATTAAAAGGCAATTTTGTATTTACTACTAGACTCACTGTTTTCAAGAATCATCTGTATTGATTGCAGACACAGTCCCTAGCCATATTATTGTGACCACCGCCAAAATTTCATAGTTTTATGTTTTTCTCTCCTTTCTAAGGGAAAACTTTTAAGCGTCTTAATTGAATTTTCAGTAATGGCAACTCTTTTGTGAATATCTAGCAACAAATTTTTTATATAGCAAAATTATTGGTGAAGCTCCTGTAAGCTTCGTGTCTTTTGCCAAGGAGTCACTGCAGTGCCAGTTGTTTTCAGTGTAATGCCCAATGTTTTCCATTGGCACTTTCTCGTATACATGCATATATTCAAAGTAATATAGAGAAAGTTATGTAATGATGCGGAAAATCAGCTTCGAGGTTTAAACGGAAATACACGTTTTGGGGTCCCCTGATACCAAAAAGGTTTTTTCTATTTTTTTGAAATGTATGTCTATGAACAACACTAACGCCTAAACTCTTTGTAGAATTTTTTCCAAAATGAAAATTCCCCAATTGATCTGGCACCACTTGAAGCTCTGCTATTTTGAAAAACATTCTTTACTTCTTGGGGTACTTTACATGAAGCCCCTGGGACAGTTTCAAAATTTTCTCAAAAATGGTTCCAAATTTTTTCTTTAAATTTTTTATAAGAACATATACACTTATAGAGGTGGCATAGTTCAAATTTTCACTGTTTACTCTGAATTTTGAAAAATTGCAAAAGTTTGTAATTTTTTTGGCGTTTTCCTACAACTACAAAATTGAAGATAGATATTTTTCATTCAAATAAAATTTTTTCTCCATAATTAGTTCTTTCATTAACGTTCTGCACTTTTTAAAAGAAATTTAGTTTTCACGCAATATTACAAAAATCAAAATCAAAGATTTTCTTAAAAATGGCTCCAAATGCATTCTTTAAGCTTTTGGTAGGGATAGAGCTAAATGTACTCTATAAGATGTCACAAAACGCCATTTTGCTGTATTTTGTTTTTTCAAAATTTACACAAATGTAATATCTCTCACGTCGTCAATAGTTACATGAGAGGCAATTTGTTCACATAACACATTTATCAGCACATGTGCTTAAAATGAGGTCATAAAGTTCACTCAAAAAATCTGGATAAATGGGCCCTGGTTTCAAGTATTTTATGATTCTGTCAAGTTTACAATAGTGTAAAAATCATTCTAATCCACTGAAAATATGGTAACATTACATTAAACATGTCAAAAACCCATTTCCCACTTATAAGACACAAAATTACATTCCCCCAAGTGTCTCTTATAAAGGAGTTTTGCTGTAATTGGAATACTTAAAGTTCCTGAAAAGGCTTATTTGAAAATCAATTTCTTCACATTTTCTTCATTTGACAAGATCAAAATATTAACGAAAACTATGCCAGTTTTAGATGAAATAAACATTTTCTGAGCAGTCTGGGAGTCACCATGTTCTGTGTGGGACTTGAGTCTCTTTCATTATTATGAGGCCACGAGGCCTGATGAAAAGTACATAAATGGACAGCCATATTAACTAAGCATGTGAAATTACTGAGACAAAGCTGAATCACTACAGTAATGTTAATAATCAACATAATGTCAGAAAGAAAAAAATTACTGGATGTCAATAGTATTTTGCAGCCAAAAGAGAATGTTGCGTACATTGTGAATAAAAAGAAACCCAAGACACTTCGATAAAGTGTAATATATTGCATTCTCTGTATGTAAAATCATTTATATAATGAAATAAAATTGTTAAGAGTGAAAATGAAGATGCAATCTATTCAGAAGAGGGTTAGTAATTTCTCAAAATTATTTTCAGTATAGCTTTATTTCAGAATTAAGTTTTGCATTTAATTCTTTTGTTGTATTATATTTTGTAAATTATTCATAGTAATAGTAGTTAAAATAAAGTAGATTTACATTTAAATTCACAAACTACACGACTCTGGTTGTAATGAACTGGTCACAGGTTCTGATCCATGTACATGAAAAGTAAACACTAAATGATACAGCTACAGTGAACTCTCCACATTGGCTAAAGTGAACATAAGAGCATGCAGGTCTCACGAGTTATTTTTGTACAATTTACAGTGATTGAAAAAGACTGAGGGAGTATAGGCAAAGGGAAATATTGTTAGCTCATCCATGGCACTTCAATCAAACTGGAAGATATTAATCATTGTGGACTGCCAAATGAAAACCAGTGAAATCCCTTCTGACTAGAACAACATAAATGCCATGAAAAGGAACAGAAGAATACAAGTGTGATGACAAAGAGGAAACAAATGAATAAAAGGAAATCAACAGTACAAGAGTCATTCGAGAGTATCAAGACTACTACAATATTTTGACAGCATGTAGACTCTGTAGAATCAAGTGAGAAGAAAGCATGGACTCTTGAGAAATATCAAATATATATTAATAACAAACTGTACACAGCAATCAGTGACAAAAACTGTTATTTTAAAGTTTTTGGATATTACACTGCTCTTCAGAAAAAACAAAATCTATCGTTGAGGAGAAAAAAGTTAATTTTCAGGTTACTAGATATAATGAACCTCTGACATAGTAAACCAAAAACGTTAAATCTCCAGAATTTCACGACAACCTGAGTCAACTATCAAGTATCCCGTGACACAAGTTAAAAATAACAATATAAGATACTTTTATTTTAATACTTGAAAACTTTTTAAGAAATTACAGTGAGTACAAAGTATAAAGGCAAGAACTTCTCATAAAATAAGATAACCTTTCTAATGAGTCAAAAAATAATGTATATTGGAATTTGCTAGACAAACAGAGCCATTGGAAAACAGACGGTTTCCTTTTCAAAAAGAAACACCAACAACAGGGTGCAACTGCTCACTAGGAGAGTGTATTTTCACCTTATGCTACATACTCACATTTTAACCAGTTAAAAAGTTTTCAAATATTAAAATAAAAGAATCTTGTTTTGTTACATTTAACTTCCAACATCAAATATTACATTTTTCAATATGTACGAGAAAATTCACAGATCCCTAAAAAAATGGCAACAAGCAAAAGTTATCTCACTATACAAAAAAGTAGCTAGATCAGATCCAAATAATTACAGAGAAACAAGAATTCTAGATACAGACTACAAGTAATTTATAAGAATGTTACATGAGAGGCTAAAAATAATAGCAGATCACTTAATTTCAAAAGAACAAATAGGATTCAGGAAAGGAAGATCTAATGCCGATGACATCTTTACTTTACAAAGAATTACTAGCTTTGATGACCAAGAGAATTTCATTGCAAAACCCACCTAGCCTTTATAGACCTAGAAGAGGCTTTTGACAATGATTAAGTTATGATGCCACAACCCCCAAAAATTAGATTATTTTGATGAAGTAACTAAAAGGTTCCCTGGAGTTAAAAACAAACTAATGTTAGGAGGATACTTTTATTTCATGATAATGGAGTAAGCCAGGAGCAGTATCTAACCAACCCTGCTTAATATTTAAATTGTTGCTATGTTTAAGCGATGGACATTTTTAATTAACACACGAATATATCTTGAACATAGAATTTTTCTTAATACACTTATTATCAAGTGATTATTCAGGACAATGAAGAGGAAGAAGTACAAAAATATGTTTTTATTTTCAATCAAATAACAAGGGAATACAACCTCAAAAGCTGCACTAAGAAAACAAACAATGACATTAAAAGATGAACCAAATTGTATTAGAACAAATAACAAAACCTCAAGTATCTACGTAGAATGCCACAATTCTTTTGAAAAAGACAAATTTGGATGAAAAATTAAACTATTTCCAAAATATTTGTGCAACAATTCATAGATTTTTAAGGATTAAAGCATGGAAAGATACTAGAGTAATTTTTTTAAATAATGAGGCTGCGACAGTTCAAACACATGGAAATGAAGCAAGATAAATAGCGATAAATCTACAGTACAGACATCAGAAATTTATTCAAGATTCTTTAGGGTATACAATATTACAGGCCTGGGCAATTTTAACTCAGATGAGATCTACTACTTTAATTAAAAGCCAAGGTGAGAGACCACTGCCCTTTTGAATGTTATTTGGAAGAAGGATCTTTGTTTTTTACAAAACAAATTAACCCTGTTGAAACACAAACGTTATTTATTTACCCAAGTATGGATAGGCATTACAACAAAATGAATCGTTAAATTTTCTAATTAGTCTGATGGCAGTATCTGCATATCATGCACCAAAATTAGATAATCAGGTGCACCATTAATAAGAGTAAATTATAACATGCATAAATCTGCATAAAAATACACTGCGATCGACTCGTTGATTGCGATCCACTTGTTGCCCAGGCCTGCAATATTATTAAAAGGGAATATTGATATTCAGGAGAAATTTGGGGTAGAACCAGTGCATGACAAGCTACAGAAAATGGTGTGAACATCTAACAAGAATGGCATGGTGCAAACTTCCATCATTGGCAATGCAATATCAGCCAAAAAGAAAATGAGATGTTAGAACACCATAAGCAAAATGGGCACTGCAGAGGTTGAAGAACCTAATCCTTGATGAGAACATCTGTGTAAACACCTTTACAGTTACACATGTTCTCCTTCTTTCTTGGTTGATATGTTTTTCTTTCTCTATTGGTATGATTGTTTTGTAATTTTAATTACATTTATTGAAGAACTCATAAATTTGAGGTAATTTTTTTTATTGCAATAATAAAACTAATGAACATAAAACTGAACTTAACTTGTAAATCAACATAAACTTGAAAATGAAAATCATATAACTACCTATACTTGGCGACATAAAAGCCCGCAAGCAACAATATACCAAACAATGGGTGTTCAAATAATGTACAGTAAAAAATACTCATAAGTTACTT
Source organism: Teleogryllus occipitalis (assembly GCA_011170035.1). NCBI lineage: Eukaryota > Metazoa > Arthropoda > Insecta > Orthoptera > Gryllidae > Teleogryllus > Teleogryllus occipitalis. The sequence continues at coordinate 109,399 of BLKR01004136.1, forward strand.
TTGTAGTTTTATTTCTTAATGCTGCAATCACACTAGGGTGAGACCTCCATAAATTTTTATACAGATCATCCAAGTTTTTTAAGAAAATTAAATATTTAGATTTTTGTAAATTCAACTGACAATTCTCCCTAATCGTTGCTGTTATTTATAAGTTGTTATATCCTAATTGTTATCACATGCGCATAACAATTAAGACCAGGGTGCACTACACCCCACTATGTTTTTGGTAGGTGCAATTAAATTTCCAACCTTGTGAATTTCACAGCAATTTTACTCTGTGTGTGTGTGTGTGTGTCTGTGTATGTCTCTGTGTGTGTGTGTGTCTCTGTGTGTGTGTGTGTCTCTGTGTGTGTGTGTGTCTCTGTGTGTGTGTGTGTGTCTGTGTGTGTGTGTGTGTGTCTCTGTGTGTGTGTGTGTCTCTGTGTGTGTGTGTGTGTCTCTGTGTGTGTGTGTGTCTCTGTGTGTGTGTGTGTCTCTGTGTGTGTGTGTGTCTCTGTGTGTGTGTGTGTCTCTGTGTGTGTGTGTGTCTCTGTGTGTGTGTGTGTCTCTGTGTGTGTGTGTGTCTCTGTGTGTGTGTGTCTCTCTGTGTGTGTGTGTCTCTCTGTGGGTGTGTGTCTCTGTGGGTGTGTCTCTGTGGGGGTGTGTCTCTGTGGGGGTGTGTCTCTGTGGGTGTGTGTCTCTGTGGGTGTGTGTCTCTGTGGGTGTGTGTCTCTGTGGGTGTGTGTCTCTGTGGGTGTGTGTGTGTGTCTGTGGGTGTGTGTGTGTCTCTGTGGGTGTGTGTGTCTCTGTGTGTGTGTGTCTCTGTGTGTGTGTGTCTCTCTGTATGTGTGTGTGTCTCTCTGTATGTGTGTGTCTCTGTGTGTGTGTCTGTCTCTGTGTGTGTGTCTGTCTCTGTGTGTGTGTCTGTCTCTGTGTGTGTGTCTGTCTCTCTGTGTGTGTGTGTGTGTCTCTCTCTGTGTGTGTGTGTCTCTCTCTGTGTGTGTGTGTCTCTCTCTGTGTGTGTGTGTCTCTCTCTGTGTGTGTGTGTCTCTCTGTGTGTGTCTCTCTGTGTGTGTGTGTCTCTCTGTGTGTGTCTCTCTGTGTGTGTGTGTCTCTCTGTGTGTGTGTGTCTCTCTGTGTGTGTGTCTCTCTGTGTGTGTGTGTCTCTGTGGGTGTGTGTCTCTGTGGGTGTGTGTCTCTGTGGGTGTGTGTCTCTGTGGGTGTGTGTCTCTGTGGGTGTGTGTCTCTTGGTGTGTGTGTGTGTCTCTTGGTGTGTGTGTGTGTCTCTTGGTGTGTGTGTGTCTCTGTGTGTGTGTGTCTCTGTGTGTGTGTGTCTGTGTGTGTGTGTGTCTCTGTATGTGTGTGTGTCTCTCTGTATGTGTGTGTGTCTCTCTGTATGTGTGTGTGTGTCTCTGTGTGTGTGTGTCTGTGTGTGTGTGTCTCTCTCTCTCTGTGTCTCTCTCTCTGTGTATCTCTCTCTCTGTGTATCTCTCTCTCTGTGTATCTCTCTCTGTGTCTCTCTCTGTGTGTCTCTCTGTGTCTCTGTGTGTCTCTCTCTTTCTCTCTTCTTTCAGGGAAATCACCTGAGGTAGGCTTCATCCTACACTTAATGAGGCTAACTGGCTCGCTCTAGTACTACCCTTGTAATTTTCCGTCCAGCACTCTGAGGTCACTGGACTACATGAGTATCTCTTTAACTCTCTCTCTCTCTGATTGTATATTATCATTAAATTATGAATGAAGCATTAGACCATATCTCTAACGAAGTTTTTTTTCATTCCTGCTATTCCTTATGATATTTGTAACGGTATTCATATTGATACTTATTCTAAAAACCCCATAATTTTTCCGTCGAAACCCATAACTTTGAAAGGGAGATTTTATGACAGGAAAGTCCTTATTGACGGGCTATGATAAAGAAAAAGTGGATAAATCTTCTTATATATATCTATATATATCTATATCTATCTATCTATCTATCTATATTACATAATTATATAGTTAATTACTTCCACCAATACGTTGGGCAATCACAGTCCATGTTTTGTGGGTCTTTGATACCGAAAAATCTATTGACTGCAATATGTCCGTCCGTTGGTTTGTCAATCTGTCGAGCTGACCCCTCAGTGCGTCTCTCCGATTATGATGAAACCGTTCAGCCGATTTTCTCCAAAATAGGTATTCCTTGACCAATTTAAACGAACTCAAGGTCATGCGAGTTTGATACGGATATATTGATGTTAGAAGAAACGTGGCATTAAGCCTCAACAACAGTTTCAAAATAGTTTCGAAAATGGTTCCAAATTTTTTGATTTTTCTTTCTCCCCTGATAACGTAATAATCTCTTTCATGAATGGCACTGGTCTCATTTTCGGTGAAATCACTGATTTTTCAAAAATGTACAAAGTTGTAAATTTTCCGAAATTTTAAGTGAAATATAGGCAATTTGAAAACAATTTTTTCTCATAAACGTCTCCAATTTTTTTCTTTAATTTTTATCGTAGTATATATGAAAGGACGCTAAAAATTGTGCTAGTGCCATTTCCGAGGAAGTCTATTATCGAAAATTAGAAAAAGGTTAACATCGTAAAAGTACAATATTGAAGAGAGATATTTTTCTGTTCAAAAATCAGATATTTAAAAATGAAATGTACAATGTTTTGAAAAACTAGTATTTTTCGCGTATTAGTGCTAAAAATTCAGCAATTTATAAAAAAAATTATTTTCTCAGAAACCGCTCAATTTTTTCCACAGATAGAACAAAGTGTACTTAAAACATGTAGATTCCATTTTTTGCCGAACTTTCTGAATTTTGGAAAATAGTAAACATTTGAAATAATGCGAGAACGTATCTCTTGGCATAACTAGTTTCTTGTTGCTGCACTGATGTTATTGTGGTTGAAATGCCAAACTATTCTTTTCAATTTAAATTCAAATTATTTGTTTTTTAAGGGGCACCGGATGGCCCTTTTCGTCTCATGTTATATTACGGATTTCGTTTTCCCTTTTCTTATAAACTTTTTATAATAAATGCATTAAATAATTGAGGCGAAACTTTAAACGTATAATCACATTTTAATACATACGTTTTCAAAAAATTTTTAGGCTTAGTAGAAACAAAATTGCTTCAATTTTTGCACAATTTTGTCTATATTCCTATTTATAAATTTTCACATACACAAGTTATTTCAAAATACGTGTATTACAATCTGTAGAAGAGTACATTTGAAGATCTGAAAAAATTTCATTCAATTATGTCCAGTAGATTTGGAGAAAAAAAAACATTTAAAAAGCGAACTGACGCAAAACAGTTTCTAGTGCATTCGAACACCATAACTAGGACACCAGGGTCTTCTTCTTTAGTTCCTTCATCTCCCTTCTTACGTCTCCCCTTCTTACATCTCCCTTCTTATTTTACATGTCTTTGCTTCTGTGTCTTTCAGCCTGGTAGCAAATAAAAACGTGTTACGACTTTACGGACAGTTTGTTACATTACTTGTTTTGAAATTTCCATCTCCGCTCCGTCTTCTTGGCTGGAAATATCACACTCGTAATGTAACACACTCTCCACCATGCTGCGTAACTTACTATTGTCTCAATCCATATTTTATGCTTTTTCAGGCATAGGCTCCACAACCTGCTTGAGGATTGAGAATGTTGGAAATCCTTCCTTTCAGCCTTTTCACTGTTATTGCAGAACATCAAAGGGGTTAACATAGGGAATTGAAGATGAGATTGGGAAACTGGCAACACACTGCCAGGCCACTTGGAGCGCTAGTTGAAGGAATATCAAGCAATGATTGGCTAGTGGTTTTCGCTTGTTTTTTACGTCATATCCAGCATGCACGCGATTTCCACATGGCGGACGAGTGAACCTTATTGCCGTTGGTTACGTTCATACTGTCCTTTAATGTTCTGTGCGTTCATCTGTGTGGCTTGTGTGTTTCGCGTTTTATGTGTGGCTTGTGTTTTGTTTATGCTAGTGATAATGTAATGATGTTTTTAAAGGATGTTCATGAACATTTGTATACCTTTTTAGAAAAAAATGGTCATTTAAATAATTTGGAGAAAAAGTTTTGCTCTAACTTCAAATCGCCTGATGATATGTTGTTCTGTAAAGTACACTTATCAGAAGAACTTATTTTAAAAAAAAGTGTACGTTTTTTAATATACAAATATGTAATAGATGAAAAACAGAAAATACAAAATAAAAGAAAAACTACAAAAGGTCATGAAAAGACAGTGAAAAAATTTAAAATGTTGTAGCCTGCCTTGAATATTGCTTAATATAAATTGTAAAATAAAGGCAATGATTGATTTGTTTATGTATTTCTTTGTTTATTCATTTTTATTCTTTCGTTTCCTCCATTACCATATTATTAGATGACTTCCCTCAGTTATGATCTTACTCAAGTACATTACGAAAATTGATAATCTATTAAATTTTAGTACAATTACAGTAGAATATAGCGTCTTAATATTAAGTAACTTTCACGATGAGTATGAGTTAAATTAATTTTCATACGCTGTGCTAGGATAGCTTCGGAAGGCGGGCGGTTTATGAAGTTCTTTGCCAGGCCACTTGGAGCGCTGCGAGCGACTTTCGTTTCCGTCATTTAACATTGAGGGTACACTTCTATCCTTTAGTGTTCTGTGGTTACTAATCACTTCCATGGCCATCTGTACAGTTCACGTTACGGGAATTTCTAGATGTTCTAATTATGACTTCTGAAGTGGAGTAAAGACGGCGTGGCATGTGTCATTATTCAACCGAATATTATTTTACTTAATATTTGCTGTTAAATCTATAAATTCTGGTATTCATTTCAAAAGAGGATTGCGTGACCCCTAAAACTGTGTAGGCCATGACTGGATCATCCGCTATGTTGGAATTTGAACCCGGATCCCTCAGGTTAGCAAACGTGTGTCCTAACCACCACGCTGCCGCGACCCATTTCACATCATATTGCTTCCGTTATATTTTCGGTTATTTGGTTCGTATTTTGTTGACTGCGAATAGAGGATTACTTTCTCATTGATTAAACATATGTATGTGCTGGTTAATATCTAAGGAATTGCAATGCGAGAGCAAAGGGAATATTGGGATTATGGATGACAGGAGTTATTGTAAATTTAGTGAATTTTTCTTTGTTTATTTCTCGAAAGGAATATTGATGCCGAAATAATTTCTTTAGAAATAAACGAAAAACAGACTAGTTTCTTTTTTCTCAATTTTCTGTAAAAAATGTCATAAGATTCAATTATATTCTTACGAATTTGATGGTACTGAAATTAATTAAAATTGTCTAGGGTTTTTACTAGCTACTAACATCTCAATGTTCTGAAAGACGCAAAATTCCAAGAATCTGCCTCCTGTATTTTCTGCAAGATGATATTGATCTGTTTGTGCGCCATAGAATGATTAATAATGGTAGAACATGCGTTCCAGATAACGATCGGCATACATTCTACAACCTATTAAAAGTTTTTGGTGTTATCTGAATCTTTTATGAACATGTATATCACAAAGTAATGGAAGACAATATGTGGGGAACCTACTTATATTTATATTCATAATTGAATCAATTGCTCTGGAAAATAAGTTTTTGAAGTGAATAGCATAGTTTTTGAGAAAAAATTGAATTAAAAGTACGTGTTCATATCTCACGCACGTGTTCATGTCTATGGATTTATGCACAGTACGTTTCATTGTGCCGTAAATATACTACAATTTAAAATGAGAACCACGCAACGATTCTTAATGACAGAATGAGATTTTTAGAATGTACTTGTAAATGCAAGACATTTAACGACTATTATAAACTTTCTTATTGAAGTTAAAGACAAAGAGAAAGGTCAATTAGAAGATTTGAATGACCTGCCATTCATATATTTTATAAAGTGAAAAAATGTGAGTAAATATTTCAAAAACATATTAAAAAATACGAGTATTATTAATAAATTATTATTCAATGCTATTCAGAATATAATACAACATATTTACAAACAATATTGAAAATAAAACGTGTTAATTTCTGGAGAATTTATTTGTTATACGGCTTCTGCTTTGTTGCTTTTTGTATTCGACTTGTATGTAGTAAAAGTTTTAAATTATTCAAACGTTTTAGGTGAAACTGACTTTTAGTAGAGTTCAAGTGATGGCTTTTAATCAATATGGACGGAGAGCTTTTTCCAGGAGCAAAATTTTCCCCACCCTGAGTGGCTTCCGTTGTTCAGTGATATCCCTGAAAGTGCTCTCTTGACCTGGGAAATATTTTTTCTGATCAGGCAAATCTATTCGGCAGTCACAATTTGATTGTGAAGCAATTTAAATTAACTGACACACTAGACTGTGTAATGAAATTCATTCGACTTTTTATGAATTGTTGACAAATCTGAAATATTATATTCTAGAAAAAGTTTGAAATTAAGATAGTATCAAACTTCGAACAATATTTTTAACTTACGAAAATAACAACTCTCGAAATAGAAATCCTCCATTTGTGTTAAAATTGAAACAATGGAATCATCCACAATACTAACACCATGCCGTATAATATTGATACATTTAAAGATGACAGTTTACTAATTGAGCCACCACACTGAGAGATACCAGGGAAAGAGCTGAAGGAAAGAAAGTTATTTGCAAAGGTGGATTCTGTGGTAGCTAAGAAACGGGGAGACCAAGAAATTATAAACTAAACTTGAATTGAAAATCGCATATGGGAAGATAATAGAAATGTGGAGAATGAGTTGTTCCAAAGTGAGGATAAATGAAGGGTAGGTAGTGGCAGGACGTTGAGGGAAAACAGTGTTCGGGAAAAAGAGAATTTTAAGTGAGCGGCATATAATTTTAATATAAAGTAATATATATATATATATATATATATATATATATATATATATATATATACACACACACACACACACACACACACACACACACACACACACACACACACACACACACACACACTAGCTGACCCGGCGAACTCTGTTCCGCCTTAACAGCCGGTCCCATCTTTTTTCTCGCGTTGCACTCACAGTGAGAAACTGTACTATCCTTGTTGCACTCGTGATAATAAAGCAATTGCAGATTTGTGTTTTTCTCTCAAACAAAGAAGAATTTAAAAAAACGCTCTGATATTAAATAGATAATTAAAAAATATATTACGTAGCAGAGCGTTTTTTTAATTGATTTTTGTTTAAGAGAGAAATACAAAGCTGTAATCATAGGGACCGGCTGTTAAAGGCAATAAATAAGCAGATTTTGGAATTTATTAAGTTAAATTGTTTATTAGAAAATACAAATAAAAAAATTAAGTAGATTAATCATTCATTATTGTTCCTGTATTTTGGTGCATAGGTTGCACTCTTCAGTTAAGTACCTTGTGATACACGACATTTTTTGTTTTATTATCAGGCGCAAAAACAAACAACGCAGATGATCTTCCGACCCGTGAACATGCCACATATAATTGACCATGGGAAAAACATGGATATTCTAGATTCAAACCACAAACTTTCAAGGATTGGCCTTGTGATTTGTTGATGGTCATGGCGAATGCAAGACGGATCGGAAATTGAAGCCTTTTAAATTGAAACATTATATCGCTATCATTATCGCCTTTTGTTATCAGTGCGGCGTTACAACAATGGGTTACAACAGGCAACAATGACCGCTAACATGCGAAATCACGCGAAAACGTGCAAAAACGTGCGTTCTCACACAGGAACGCTGTCGAACGGGATAAACAGTATCCTATGTCCGTCTCCTGGCTCTAAGCTTCCTCTCACCAATTTTCAGCCAAATCGGTACAGCCGTTCTTGAGTTATAAATAGTGTAACTAACACGACTTTCTTTTTTATATATACTAGCTGACCCGGCGAACTCTGTTCCGCCTTAACAGCCGGTCCCATCTTTTTCTCGCGTCGCACTCACTGTGAGAAACTGTACTATCCTTGTTGCACTGCGTACGTGCAAAAACGTGCGTTCTCACACAGGAACGCTGTTGAACGGGATAAACAGTATCCTATGTCCGTCTCCTGGCTCTAAGCTTCCTGCTCACCAAATCGGTACAGCCGTTCTTGAGTTATAAATAGTGTAACTAACACGACGATATATAGATATAACGGCGAACGAAAGGCGGCTATCATTATCGCCTTCTGTTATCAGTGCGGCGTTACAACAATGGGTTACAACAGGCAACAATGACCGATAACATGCGAAATCACGCGAAAACGTGCAAAAACGTGCGTTTTCACACAGGAACGCTGTCGAACGGGATAAACAGTATCCTATGTCCGTCTCCTGGCTCTAAGCTTCCTGCTCACCAATTTTCAGCCAAATCGGTACAGCCGTTCTTGAGTTATAAATAGTGTAACTAACATGACTTTCTTTTATATATATAGACTAGCTGACCCGGCGAACTCTGTTCCGCCTTAACAGCCGGTCCCGTCTTCTTCTCGCGTCGCACTCACTGTGAGAAACTGTACTATCCTTGTTGCACTCATGATAATAAAGCAATTGCAGATTTGTGTTTTTCTCTCAAACAAAGAAGAATTTAAAAAAACGCTCTGATATTAAATAGATAATTAAAAAATCTATTACGTAGCAGAGCGTTTTTTTTTTGAATTGATTTTTGTTTAAGAGAGAAATACAAAGCTGTAATCATAGGGACCGGCTGTTAAAGGCAATAAATAAGCAGATTTTGGAATTTATTAAGTTAAATTGTTTATTAGAAAATACAAATAAAAAATTAAGTAGATTAATCATTCATTATTGTTCCTGTATTTTGGTGCATAGGTTGCACTCTTCAGTTAAGTACGTAGTGATACACGACATTTTTGTTTTATTATCAGGCGCAGGTTACAACAGGCAACAATGACCGCTAACATGCGAAATCACGCGAAAACGTGCAAAAACGTGCGTTCTCACACAGGAACGCTGTCGAACAGGATAAACAGTATCCTATGTCCATCTCCTGGCTCTAAGCTTCCTGCTCACCAATTTTCAGCCAAATCGGTGCAGCCGTTCTTGAGTTATAAATAGTGTAACTAACACGACTTTCTTTA
>BLKR01004137.1:0-118413 GCA_011170035.1 Teleogryllus occipitalis
TCTCATCCTAACCTGAAACTGCTCGCTGCTGCTCATCAGCCACTTATTCAACATGGCTGCGCCAAAGAACATCTAGAGAAATTTGTGTCTAGTGTAAACAGCAAGGAGATACTTTTCCGCAGAGATCTCAGGAAACGACTCTCCCGTGAGTTAGGAGACTCAAGTATTGGGAGATATTTCGAATCGTGTAAAGCCATCTAGGAGAGTTTATCTCCAAACTTCAAGAAAGTTAGGAGACTTTGTCTCTTGGTGTAAACGCACCTTTACTTCAGACCACACATTCAATTCACACACAGATATTCGTGTACTGGAAATAAAAAATCAATATCACACCAGGTTAACTTTGGAAAACTTTCATATTTATTTAAATGATAACTTATTGAATGAAAACATAAACCATAACCCCTCCCCTCTACTGAAATTATTATTAGACGCCACCCTTACACCGCACTCTTCGGGGGCGGCGCAATAGACAGCGCACCACACCCAGGCAATTAATCCTCCTCCTTTACCCCACAAACGATTGCTTGAATCTCTTAACCCGCCCTAAACCACGTAGTCGTTTTGTGGATTCCATATAGCAGGTAAGAAACACATCAACTTACATTTCATGTTTTCTTTTACAAAATTTCATATGTTCATTTCAATTTCATCCACTTTCTTGCACAGACTGAAAATTACTGTAGTATTAAATGATTTACACCCGCTATTTCATTTCTTTCATTCCTTAAATGTTAATTCTGTTTTTAAAATTATTAGTAATATATAAATCCTAATGTTTTTGTTTTTGGACTAACGTTTTAATTTGTTTGTTTATATTTCTTGTATGGAACTGATGATGATGGCTAAGCCATCGAAAGCTGCTATTTAAATAAACAATATGATTGGCAATGACAGCACCTATAATTATTTTATATTAAATGCCAACGACTAGTCACCCCCAAACCAATATTTCAACTAAAATTGTACCGAAAGGTTTAAAACCGAAAGACAAACCTTAAAAATCGATGAAATAGTTTTACGATTTCTACCCAACTTATCTCGAATTCGAATATTCTTCCAAAAGACTTTTTTGTAGATTAAATTCCGTGTTTATAAGGAAGTAACGAATTTTGCTGGAGTAATGGCACGTACTGGAACGTTTCCTTTTCGTGAGAATTGGAATTCGTCGTCGCTGGCGCCCACATTCCCCAGCGAGGCGTGCGTTGCGCGATTGCAAGGGGCTGCGTGGCGTGGCGTGGCGTAGCGTGGCGAGGCAAGGCGAGACGTTGGTGGGAGGGGCAATTTGGGCTGGTTGAAGTCGCGCCGTCTCCCAGGAGCCGCTGCGTCGTAGTGCCAGGGCTTCCCGCGCGCCCGCACCAACCCTCATGGCACGGCGCTGCTTCACGCCCACCCTGCCCCGTTCACCTCCCCTGCCCCGCCCCCGCTCTGGCAAGGTGGCGCCGGATTGAAAAGCCGTCTCCAGGAGAAAATACATCGAGTTTGTTAAAATGGGAACAGTTTTGCGTGATTTTCTTTCCCCAATGAATTTTCATGGTGAATACACGGGTGAAAAGTATATTTCCATCAGATGTTTCGTTTTTTAGAAATTTGCATATAACTTTCGTAAAACAAACCTTTTTTCTTAAGAAAAAAAGCGCATTCTAGGAAGTCCCCGTGTCTCACTGCTCTTTGTGGATTAAAAATTATGTCCAAAGTACAATATAAAAAGTGATGTACTAGTAATCTGCAGTGTAAATCTCAGCGCTGTAGAGCGAATAGTTTACGACATATAGAGAGTCAAAGAGGACCATAATTTTCAAATTCTTGGAAAAACACGAGTTTCGGAAAAACGCTTCTGGCGGACACATTTATCGTTCAAATGTAGCAAATGAAGGCATTTTCAAAAACTTTATTAAATTTCGAAATTAGACTGTGCCATCAAAATTGAAATATTATCAATAGTTTCGTAGATATGGGCATTTGAACCAATTCGTTTATGTCATTAAAAATGTCAAAATCCAAGAACCTTCCTCCCCAATGAAAATCAAACTGAGATCTCTCTTCAGTATTCGTTGTAGACGTAATTAATATTGTGTTCTTTATTTGTTTTATATTAAGAATTCACTTGCTTAGACCTGTTTTAAAATAACGTTGATTAAAAGTTGAAATAATTTCATTAAACAAATATTATCTGCAAACAGAGACAGTGTTGATATCGTATTCTCGTAAGGTTTAGAGTGTATTTCCTTATTTCCATTTTATTTTAGAGGCCTGAACATTCAATGTTCCTCAGCTTCCTGCGAATCTTCAATGTTACTACGATTCGATTTCTTTATATTTCTTCTGCCTCACCCTACACAATATAGCGGAAAAGTGAATTGCGGAAGAGCAGAGCAGAAAGGGCAAACAAGACTGATGGTGACAGTCTAAAGCCTGGGGTGGAAGTCCTATGCGGAGGAGAAAAAGAGATGGCAGAGGAGGCGGAAAAGGCGAAACTCCGTTAAGCAGTCCTCACCCCCGAACAGTGCTCTCTGCGCGCCACTGTGGTAAAAGCAGGCTGGAGGGCGCCTAAGTTTGCGAGGCTCGATACCGATTTTACACACCGGTTGTCGATTTGGTAGCCATATCTTAATCACAGATCTTGCTATCAGACCTCAAAGAAAGTAATCCATTTGATGCTTATATTTGTCTTACTGCTGGGATTTAAAACTTATAACGTTAATAGTCCAGTCAAGTACATTTTTTCCTGGAAGAGGACATAAAAATAATTCAAAGAATTCGACGAAAATGGGACCTGCGCCATTTTCAAGCGTACAGCTCTATCCGAGAAAAAAGTAATCCAAAAGTTTGGTTCTATTTTGGATACAAGTTTTTAAAGTGCACCCAAAAGTAAAAATAACCTTTTTGTATTCGCAAGGCTTCGCGTTCGGCTACATCAATCGTGTAATATTAATTTTGGAGAAAATCGTTTGAACGGTTGAGGCGCTTTTGTAGACTCACAGACAGACAGACGGAAGGGCAGACACGTTTTGCCGCTGGCCAATATTTTGGAATCAAGGACCCACAAAACGAGGATTTCTTACTACACAACGTGTTTGATACATCAAATATTGTTCTATATGGAGGGACTAGATTTATCCACTTTTCTGATATTAGGGCCCCACAATAGGTTTTTCTGACGATAAATTGTTTTGATACAGCATTAAACATACTTTTCGCTACAGAATTACAAGTTTTTTCTTTAATATGTAAGTTAAAATGGATCGGTGCATATGTGTGCATGTTCCAGTTCCAGCTTAATTCTGAAACGTGGGAACGATTTGATTTCAACAAAACTTTGAATACATTGTCACTACAATAAAACAAAACTGGGAGAGCGGGAAAGACACCCCTAAAACTTTTAGAGTTGCGGGTGGAAAGTGAAATTTAACACAAACACAATTATTTTGCTACCTTCAGTACATATTATGTAGATAGTGCGTAATGAGCGGATACAGAGGGCGAAGCCAACAGAACTGTTTAAAAAATGGTTGTGATAAACTAATACCCGGGTAACGCAGTGCAATCAGCTAGCGAGCGGATAAGTAAATGAAAGAATAACTAAATGGTATTTGATTTATTTTCGTCAATAAATTAAATTAAATACCATTTATTTATACTTTAACCGCTGACTAGATGATATCACTGCGTTGCCCGGATGTTTACCGCAATCATTTTTTAAAAAATGTTTTAATCGTAAATTTTAAATTCGCTTATGCACTCTATATGTTACGTTAAAAATATGAATATAATTACAGAATTAGTCGGTTGATGTTTACATTACTCAAAATGTGTGGATTAAGTCCGAAACAGGAAACGCCCTCTTTCTGGAGCTTTATTTACTCTGGAGCGACTGCATCCCCGTCTCGAAGGAATCGGACTATCCGAGAGACTTTGTGGGGGTAATCGTACTCAGGCCTGCCTCTCGGATTTTTTCCGTCGCTGAAAAGGGGAGGAAACCTGCCTGAAAGAAAAAGGCAAACTTCAACAATATACGGACGTGTAGTTTTACGAAAAATTATACTTTTCAGATAATTTAGTTTATTATTCTGAATTTGTTACATTCTGCAGATCGATTCTGGGTGAGAGATGAATGTTGATGGCGCCGGTCACAACTCTGTATGGGGGACTGTCAGGGGATCCAATTAACCCTACATACTGTGGCAATCTTTAGATTTATCTTCCGTTCACGACCGAGCCTTGTGTTGTCGACACGACATGAAGAACCTCACAGAACACGTATTTTCTTCGACAAAAATAGGAGTGTCGCAGATGATTTACAAGATGTGTGTTTTCTCTCACACTCGCGGTCATGCGAGACGAATCGAATGGAAAGTTTATTTCTGAAGGTGCTTCTCATGGGCAGTCTGCTTAGTCCTGTTTAGGTCACTGAAAGGTCACTGATTAGATCACTGAAATGTAGCCGCTTGTGCTGTGTTAACGGCAACAGAAGGAAGGACATATAATTGACGACTCTGGGAAAATGGTATGGGAGTATTACTCCGGTTGCATGTATTTTTAGAAGGCAAGTCAAGTTTCTATGATTGATCTATTGTGTTCTTATCTTTAGCTGCCATGGATTATGATTTCTTCAAAATTAATTTTGCATGTTTAAGTTTTCCGAATTTGCCTTCGTAATTAGTTAATTACAAATCAGTCGTTCTAAGAAAAACGACGGGATGGAGGAGACTCTTTGTAGGTAAATAAGGATTTTGTTAATCAATGCATTTATAACGCCAGCACATAATATCAGTTCATTTACATTTTCAAACAAGCGTTTTAGTGGAGAAGCTCGTGTTGTAGCAAAGTACTCGCCTTGCAGCATCGGAGGCCAAGTTCCGATCCTTGTCATATTCATGTAGAATTTCTTGGTGACGAAAGGGGTTCGTTGCAGATTTTTCGAAGTTTTATATCCTCTGTCTCTGATTTCACCGCCTTCTCCATTTACACGCTCTCTATCTATACCAGTTTAATAATTATCATTATCACATCTCCATACCAGGTTCTTACTGGAAAACCCCACGATGGCCTTGTTAAGATTTTTTATTTCGGAGCTACGTCCATTGTGTCTATCTCTCCAAAAATGCACACCATAAATAAATAAATAAATAAATAAATAAATAAATAAATAAATAAATAAATAAATAAATAAATAAATAAATAAATAAATAAATAAATAAATAAATAAATAAATAAATAAATAAATAAATAAATAAACTAGAATTGTTAATATTTGACATTACACAGTAAGAGCACTTTTTATTAACACTGTTTTAATTTATTTTCCAATTAGATATGATATTTTTCCCATTATATTTCTTTTTTATTTCATATAACTCATACTATTTTTGTCCCCAAACATTAAAATAATTACGAAGATAAACATTGAACATTATACATTTCATTCAATGCTTTCTTGAAGACAAAATCTTAGTTCGTAGACTCGTACAAAATTTAAAGCGTACAGGATCACAGGATCTAGTATGTACGGAATGTATGCGCAAATGGAATAGCGATGCATAATGCTTTGCGCACAGTAGAACGATTTTCCTTTGGTAGAATTCGCCGTGATCGAACAGAACGTGTTACACATGTGTGGATGCCCTCCCGTACCCGCCTGTTCCAACATCGGTTCACTATATGATCTGAATGCCCAGCGTCTGGAAATTGCTCGAAATGACCACCCGGCCTCATGCAAACCCACAATGCGGCTCTATTCAAACTCCGTCAAGTGGCGGTAACGCTGACTAGGGCATCTACGGGGCAACCTTCATGTCCAGTGACATTTTCTCACTGCGGTGCCTCACTAACACGATGCACACGCCTGATAATGCTAGCGTTTGAATCGTCGTAGCACAATGAAAGCACAAAATGATACTTCTTTACTGTGATCCGTTTCACTATCATACGTTGGTATACGAACGTATACAAAATATATTTAGATCGGAGTTTACCTTACGAGTGCTTCTTGACGATATCTTTATCGTTGAGAATTTGTTAGTCCTCGAGGCATTCTGGCACTGTAATCTACCTGTGTTATGTATTTCTGCGCTCTTGCGCAACAAATAAACTTTATAACTTTAAAGTGTTGATTTATAAAGTACGTTTTTAATAAACTGAATTTATACCCAAAAATAAATCTTTTAAAATAGTTATTATGGGTTTTAAATGGTATTTCACGGTGATAATGGTTCATGATGGTAATTTCACTTTGCGAGAAGTTTTCATACCGTGGCAGAGCAACCATTTCTTTTATGCGTCACTACTTGATATGGGTGTTTCTTTCTCCTGGTCTGGGACACCTGCGTAATACAGAGTGTTCAAGAAGGCGCACACATTAAAGAATTTGTTGTAAAATGCATGTTCGGTTGTAGGTATATTGCTAGTTCCTGGTGCTATATGGCATTATAAGAGTACTGAACAAGAAGAGGAACGTCAGGTGTCGTGTGTTCAAAGACGTTAGGAAGTTAGGTTGTTTGTTGCCAGGCAATCGTGTCGTGTTCCTAAGAGCCAAGTGTTTTCATAGTTGGCATTGTTTTTCTATAATATCGCATGGTAATCGTTTACTCGATCATCTGCTATATTGCATTTGTTTCCAACTCTGGCGGGAGAGTCCGCTGATAGCTATAATTCCCATGATGCAACATCGAGATATTAGCATTAATCTGTGTGTGTGTGTGTATATATAATACTTATATGCAGGGCTTGATTTCTGGCGGAACACCAAGGAACGGCGTTCCGGTAGCTCGAAAATAATTATTAAATTATATTATAAACATAAAATTATTTTAATTAAATTATTAATTAATTTGGGGCGCGTTCTGGGACCTAACATTTTATAAATCAGGCACTGCTTATATGTATTTAATTGATTGATTGATTTTTTCGTGTTTCCGGGCGCGTCAACTGCTTCGGTCATTAGTCCCGTTATTGTAGTGCATGTTTTTTTCTCGGGAGATGGCGGTGATCTTCCCCCGCTGGATGTCGAGATCCGGCGCCGACCTACCGTCGGCTTGTGAGGTTTCCCCCTAACCAGGACTCTCCCACCAGCGGGGCACCGCCCCAGCCGGGACAAGCTCTAAGCTCCAGACCGGTCTCCCGGAAGATGTGGTAGTGTAGTGCATGTTAGTGTATGTGTGTGTGTAAGAGGAGAGGATAGGACAAGATAAGAGGAAGGGCAGGTCGCGCGCGGTCCGTGGCTCGTTCGGTAGGGTACTGCTCATGCAATCGCCTGGTGTTGATCGGAGAAACCACGGAAAACTACTCATCAGAGCAGCCGGCCGCTAGAATTCTCCTCCAGAGACTGAATTCGACCTAGCTGAGAAGCTAGTGTTCAAAATCCTGCCGCCGTCAGGACTCGAACCTAGGACCTCCCGGTCAGAGGCGCAGCAGTGACATCAGTTGATGCACTGAGCTACCGCTCCCGGTATATGAATTTAATAATAATTATATAAAAATATACCTATTTACAAATAGAGATGCTATACTTATATTGTAGTGGATGATAGGCAACTCTAGTGGAACAAAAGCGAATCAAGATAATGTGATTTTATGAGAATTTTTCGTACAATCTGACACCGCAGATTGAATCTTGTTCCATTTCAACCAAACCATTGTGCAAAAACTCATTTTCGATTTCACCCGTTATTGGTCGAGGGATTACTGTCGATTGCTGTAGGCTTCGCCCTGAGAAAAGATCCTAAGCTAGCTCACGGTGGTGAAGGAGCACCGCAGAGCATCACGAAAAGTAGAGTACGCTGCGATATAAGTTGAAAGTGTGCACACTAGTATGGGTAGTCCTCTCGCTGCGTTTTATTAAATTTATTTTCAATCAATTGATAATAAATTTAAAAAAATGATTTTCAATCAATTAAGATAGTGAAAAAGTTTAAATTTGTGATAAGGTACGAAACCAATTCATGTCCTCTCGATGAAGCGTAGAATACATAGAATATTTCAATTTACGTGATGAAGTGTATACGCTGAAACATATGCTCCGTGGTATTTACGAAATGTTGACCTACATCGTGATTTTGATCCCATATATCTCAAGTGAAATCAGGAGAAGTGCTAACAAACGTGAAATGCGACTGCACGAACGTCAATGTAGAAGCCATTTAAATTCTGGATAACCAAAACCAGTTAAGAAGGCTAAAAAAACTAAGCCATTTCAACTAGTTTGACTGTGTAACAAATGCTTCAGGACTTTTTATCTCAGTGAAATTCATATGACACTGTTGAGCGTATATGTAACGAGTCTTTCAACCAAGATTTACGAATCAGTGTACGTAAATTGATGGTTGGTCATTCGTATAGTTTCAATGTTTGACGCTTTGGCTTCATTAAAAGAATTAAAGGCGACATAAATATTTCTCTAGTATGGTTTGCAATAAGACGCGCTCTTACGCCGTATCGTAACGAATGAGACAGCTCTCTTGCACGGCAACAACACGGCGGCGCGCCAGCGCGAACGGAATTGCGTCGACTTTCTTAGAGCTTTGCATTCTCTGGAAAAACAACCGCCGGCGGCCGACCAGCTATATTCCGCCAAGCAGTGGAACAGTGGCTCGTGCGTCTTTGCAGCCGACTGCCTGCCAGGGTCTTCCAACTCTCCATCAAAACCGGAGACAAAGCTGGCGGGTGCTACTATAGGAAGCGCTAGTGTCGGCGGGTACAGCTGCAGGCAAGGCTCGCCAACTTCCCCGCATAAAAATTGACTAATTTATGTTCAATTATTCATAATATATACATATAAGAAACTGCTGAAGAAAGCGCAAACATCGACGCGATATTTTTGTAACTTTACGCGACTGCTTGTGTCTTGCGAACCTAGCAGCCACACACGTTTGAAGTATCTTTGACAGCACTTCGTATTTTAGTTTCTGTAATAAGGTGATAGACGAGAGCGCGCCACTATAATGGTCTGCACCACGTTATATGGGAGTTGAAGAGCCCTGCTGCCTGCGATCGAGCATAGGTCATGCTCGCTCCCGTCACTGTGCGCGCTACCGCCGCCATTCCTTACCTAAGGTAACTTTTGTTTGTTTTATTGAGTGCGCCTGAATGTTATTTCAAAATTCTGCCTTTCATAAGGTTGGGAGTGGACTTCTTGGCAGTGTTTATTAAATAAAACATACTGACAATAAATTTAATTTCCCCTCGTCGAATTCTTGCGGCTATCCTTCACTAGCTTCTCTAGAATTAATACGCACATTACTGAAATGAATTAAAATGTAATATAATTCCTTTATTCTAACCCTAGGAGTAAATAATTAATAAAAAGACCAGAAACACCTTGGAACGCCTTTAGCTGGCCAAATTCGGATTATTTTCATCATAAAATGTCAAATGCGTACATACTTTCCTCACTCGTAATTTTAGTTTCTTCATTCAAATATAATTTTAAATTAAATTATTTCCGCGAAAAGCCATCCAGCTCTTATTTTCTTAAATGTACTACATGTATGTATTTGTCATGACCTTATTTATATTTGCAAAATAAAATCAGATATTTAATGGCAAAATCTTGAAATAAACTTTTTTTTGTTTACCGGCAGAGTAATATATCTATTAGTTTCCTAATTTCTTTTGGTGCTGAATAGTCGCCACGCTATATTCACTCTGCTAATTTTATTTCATAGTTACTTGGTGAATGTGAATGGCGAGCGTGATGTTGGAAAGGGAGGATTTATTGGGTACGAAAAACTTCTGGTGATACTCTTTTGAAGAATTGAAAGCGCCATGGGCGAGCGACCTTCGGCAGCTCGCCCGCGGGTTATGCGACCGAGAGCAACTGACTGCAGGTCGCTGCTCGCCGCTAAACTCTGATTTAAAGATAGTTGCACTTCAAGGTCACGAGCTGGAAGGAGAGAGGAATACTTGTCATCCAATCCGGAGCTTCGATAGGACTTAAATTTTTGGTATTGGAGTTCCCGATTGAATAACAATGTCCCCATTTCCTACCAGCTCGTGACCTTGAAGTGCAGCTATGTATAAATCAGAGTATAGTTTCCGAGATTTGCGTGCGCGCACGCTCGCGACGTCAGATATTTTTTTAATTGATTTTTTTGTTGTACATAGGTCAGTTTAAGTCTAAACTTTACATATGTTTGAAAGGCTTTCGTGCTAATTTATATTTCAACCTTATTGCTAAGACTTAAGTCTAACATAAGGTTGAGGATGCTCCATTGGGTCCTATATTCAGGTTCGAATTCGGAGGTTTTAAGGAATATATTGAAGGGATATCTCTCTTTTATTCTGGTATGGTTGGGATTTTTTGCGGGTCTAAAGGTTGCAAGGGAAGGGATTTGAGAAAAATAATAGTAAGAGTTGGTGGCAAAGAATGTGATGTTCAAGTTGAGTTATTTATGTAGCTGATGGTTAGTGACAAACCACGGTTATTGGTTATTCTTCTGAGAAATTGGTTCTGAATGATTTGTATTTTTTTAGATCGTTTTTTGCGGAATGTATCCAGATGGGACAAGCATACAGCAGTAACGGTTTTAGAATGGTTTTGTATATTGAAATTGAAGAGTGATATGGTAATGGACTGTTTCTGTAGATTAGAGGTTTTAATTGCAATTAGTTTTATTTTAGCTTGTTTTATTTTTTCGTCTATATGTTTTTTCCAATTCAGTTTAGAATCTAAGTTTAATCCGAGGTCTTTAATAAAGGAAGGATTATAGTTTTTGTCAGTTTATAAGAAACCATCGACATAAAACCTTGAAAGTGTGATACTGGTGGATAGAGAATTACACACATCGTCCATCAAAAAGCTTTCAAAAGAAAAAAATAGTAGTTTGCAGATTATGATCTAAAAAAATGATGATTACAACACACATTATAATCGCGAATAACTCGGAAACGCCTAGGTCTGTTCCCCATCATTTCTCAAACGCCCCCCCCCTTATCGGCGGGAATATATTTTCAGAAAATGCCGATGTCTATTACTATAGCACTCGACGTAGAAATCATATTCATCAGGTGACAGTATCAACAGCTCAATACAAAAAATTCACATACAATACATGTACATTATTTTACAACACTTTGCCAGACGACATTAAACGATTAAATTCGATAGAAAAGTTTAAATTCCAAGTGAAATCGTTTCTGCTGCATAAATGTTTCTAAACAATTACAGACTATACTGAGCATCACAAGAAAAGTAACATTAATTTTAACAATGATACATAATGCATTATTTACCATTTGGACTGTATAAATATGTATAAACAACCTGTAACAACTATTGTACTACAGCCTCCGGGTCAATGACCCCCATCTCGATCAGGTTTTTCGTCCAGTTTCCCTGATCCATTGAGAAAATGCTAGATGGACCCTTGTTTTGCTTTTGGACATAAATGTAACTTCATTTTCTGTGCACGTCTTCTAGAATTCAGTGGGAAATACAATTATTCAAATTATCGTTTCCATGTTGTCGCGGCAGGAAGTATTATTCCGAAGGACAACATGGATAAGAGCCAAAAATTATTGCTTATTTATCCTTGAAAATCGATTTTATGACATGGGAGTTTGTTTTTTTTAAATTTAAGTAGTATATGACTTAGTGTAGGGATCACAGAATTTTGAAAATGTGCACACAATTCACTTTTCCCCATAGCACGTCATACGCAGTTTGAACTGTTTTTTGACGTAAAATAAATAAATAAATAATAAATCCTTCAACTATGATCGAATTATTTTCTCATAACTGCCAAAAAATTGTCTTTCCTTAGCGGATGATATACTTATTGAAAGGATTAGAAAGATTCAAAAATAAATAATTTGTAACTAAATTCCAAAACCAAAATATTACTGGGTGCTACAACAATGTATACAAATGTGTAATAAACACTAACATAAATGCACAGAATCGTTGGAGTCATTTTCAAAGTATATTTAAAGTCAAGGCGATTTAAAGGCGGGAATATGGTTTTTATTCTTTTAACTGCAGCCCAGCAATCAAAAAATCTGAAAAACATTCGTAACAATTTGTGTTTTAAGAGAAACGTTTGAGATTTTTTCGAGCCTGTTTCATGATTCTAAGACAATAAAAATTACTTCTTGTTATTTTTTTTCAATTTTTTTTTGTGTTTGAATTTGGGTCTGAGAAAATATCAAGAAATATTTTTCTGACAGTATAAATTATTTTCTTATTTTTCATATTTTTCAGTCAGATAAAATAGTGATAAGTTGCCGAAATAAATAAAATTAAATAACGCGTCTTTTCCCGTAGAGGGGTGTGGGTGGTGGGACGGGGCTAAGAAACCTTGCAAAATTATTATTTTTATGGTAGAATTATAATGTAATCACTCATACGTCATTTGGTATAGGGGATCTTTTTACCATCTTATCAGGGGGGTACCCTTTGTACCTTTTTTGGAGTTTGGTTTAGGGGAGGGAGCGTGTTGTAGTATACGTTGGTGTGTAGAAATAATTACCGGAATATGATCAGAGTCAAGTTAAGTAGAATTTAATATTAGTATTTGTGATGCCTATGTCTAGGATGTCCGGTTGGCGAGTGCGATCCTTAGGGTGGTACTTTGGCTCCGAGGTGGTGAGTATACTTAGGTTTGAAATATTAATTATTAGTTGAGCTAGAACTTTCCCGATTTGATTATTATTTTGGCATACCCAATTTGTGTGTTTCAAATTTAGGTCACCCCACAGGAAAGTTTTCTCAGTAGGTTGAAATAAATTAGGGGAGTTTTCATTTATAATTTTGGCTGAGGGGCTGATAAGCTGTTATTATGTCTCATGGTTGACTATTTATATATGGATAGCGGCAGCTTTGATTCCTGATGTGTCGGGTAGATTTAGTTTGATAGTGATTGAGTTTTGAACGCGATAAGTACCCCTCCTCCTTTATTTTCCGTTTTAGCTGTTCTATAAATGTTGTAACCAGGGATAAATAGTTTTTTTGTGGAGGTGTGTTTCAGTGATACAAGCTACATCAATTTTATGATGGGGAAAAATGAATAAGTTCTGCTTTTTTTATTATTGATGCTATTGGAATTCCAATTAATGAAGGATATATTATTACTGGGTTGAGATGACATTGTTAATGCTTAGATAGGCGGTGGCTGAGTTTTGAATTGTGCTGTTGATTGAAGGGATTTAAGAATTTATGAAATTATGACATACAAAGTTTTTTTTTTCAATTATTTTATTATTTTGAAAGGTATACATGGTTCAGTTTTGTATACAAACTCTTTCACATGTTTTTGATGCTTATGATCTATTTTAAAAAACTAAACTATTATTACTTTACAATTATTATTTAGGGAGAGGAAACCCACTGGGCACCTCACAATGAATCATCTAAATCTGCAAATTGGATGTAAAATACATGTTTGGGAAATCTATTTTTTATTCTGGTCGGGTTTATGGGTGCTTTGCCTAGATTGTACTGGGATAGTTGTGTAATTGTTGACATATTATTGTAAAAATTATTGGATAGCTTGGTGATGTGGTGTATGATAGGTTTTATTTGAATTTCCTTATGAAGCTGTTTGTTTGAAATGAACCAGGGTGCTTTGGTTATTGTTCTAAGGAATTTGTTCTATGACATACAAAGTAATTGAGTTGATTATTGTGCTGATAATTCGTTTATCAGATTCAGAATCATTTGGATGGGGAGAGGACTGGGAAAGGGTGTAAGAATTTTGTGAGTTGAATTGGATTCGATTTTTGGAATTTGAGATGTGAGTGAACATTCGAGCCTGTGCAACGCAAAATTTACCGTATATACGAAATACGTAAATACGTTGTTCAATCCATGGTAAAAAAGGTATGGATGAGGTCCTCCGGCGCACCGATTTTTGCTCGTTCTGCACAGCAGTTTCCGTCACGAACCACTTGACTACAGCAGGGGCATTTCGTTTGAAAAGCCAGACCAGTCGCTGACCACCATGTTGCATGGAGAGCCAGAAGTATTGAGACACATTTTGAAAGAGGCATGAAGAGACAATTTTAAAAGGTGATCCAACTATGTACTGTAGGTGTAAAAGATTCAATATATAACAGAAATGCTTCATATATCTGTTTCAATAACTTGTAACTATGTGATAATTTTGATGTCTGGCTATATTAAGAATTCCCGTTATTATTGTGACGCAAATTGGTGCCTGAAGCGCATTGACTAAATTTGGATACGATACGCAATATCGCTTCCATGTCTTCCTCCATAGTTCGATCTACTTATAGAAAATGCCCTTGTTCCTGCCACTCATTCTTCTCTTTCCTTCATCGATCTCGCGACATCTTATTCGACTCGTTACGATAAGTGATAAGACCCATAAGATGTTACGTGTTTTCAGAGCTTTAGCAATTTTGCTTCCTATTGATGTAGCAAGATAATTAAATAATTAAAGATATAGTATGTTGCATTTTTTCAACAGATTCAGATTATTGAGAAATACTAGACTATTTAGAAAATGCACAGCGGTTTTTATACTAAATCCCCATAGTGAAAATTAAATTGTGATAAATCCACGATAGCATTTCTGTTATTTACCAACCGGTAGTAATGATTCATTGAAGAGAGGAAATGTGTAGGGATACCTAGGAATTTGATGTCATCAGATGTGTTATTACTTTCTTTCCTACTGAGTACATACGTAGTAAAAAGAAAAATTACGAGGTGCATAGAGAAAGTGGGTTTCCCCAGGTCGTCAACAAAACAACCTAATTTAATAGAAAAACTTTATTGGAGTAGAGTACATGTTTCACTTCCTACATAGATATCGTCAGACCGGAGACATTTGTCATACTGTGGAATCCTTTTGTGTCCCTGTGTCGTACAAGTGTGATGATTGGGTTTGGTACCAGCCAGCTGCGACTCTGCGCGATGTTGTATGGGTAACGCTCACCGAACAGGAATTTCTTGAAATGTAAGAAAAAATAGAAATTATTGGGCACGGGATCGGGTTGTAGAGTGGATGGTGATACAGTCGGACACAAACGTCTCATCTCACAACATATCTTCTGTTGCAGTTCCGCTGTGTGGTTGTTTGACCATACACACAGCCTCAGTGATTTCCATCTTATCTTACACGTAAAGAAATTCTTGTTCGGTCATTATTACGGGTATTACAGCAGCGACGAGCTGTGCGTATTGAAGTGACAGTTGTGGCTTACAGCAGCAAAAATGCTTCTGAACAAACCACAAAAAATGGGTTCCAAAATGTAGCCCGCACACTGCTCAAGAACAATAAAGAAAATACTCTCGTATAATGCAGCAATAAATTAAATATTTAATATATGAGAATAGCGCTATATGTTAATCGGCAGAATAACGCAGCCAAATATTCATTTTTTTGAGATTTTTTCATTCAAAATTGAAATTGTTCCATTGTTGTTTTGATTTTTCCGACTTAGTGAACATATAAAAAATCATTATCATAACCGGGATTGTATTGTTTACTTTCTTTTTGTGGAAGCATTGGATATTAGTGATATAATAGTGGCCTGCGACGAAAAAAAATGCTGCTGAACAAAACCACAAAAAATTGTTTTCCAAATAGTTCCAGGCACACTGGTCAAAGAGAAGAAGTAAACACTCTCGAATAACACCGCAAAAAATTAAATATTTTAACAAAACTATCAAAAAAGTTGCTGTTCCATTACGCAATATATGAATAGTTAATATTTAATGATGGGCGGCTTTTCTTTGGAGCCTTGCCGACACATATCAGCTGTGTGTTAAGCAGTGACGCATTAAGTATGAGAATTAGGTCGGTACGCGCTGCATGAGAAAGGTGGAATAGCAATCAAATATTTGAATATTTCAGCCAAATTGAAACAGTTTCGTGTTTCTTTCACGTTTCTGCATTACCAACGAAACCATAGATAGTTCTCGCATGGCAGGAGGGCTGTATACCATAGCGCTGGAACAACAATAGTATTGAAGAATTTTCCCGGGGTTTCTATTATCTTTCAAGCGTCTCTGGATTGTACTACATTTTTTTCAAGATTTTTATTAGAAATTATCTTTTCATAAGAAAAAGAGATCATCTCTTCATATAAAAAAACAACCTACGTATTTGATATAATGTTATTGTTCTCGCATCTTCGTATCTCTTATTTTAGTTCTCAGAGGATACTTTCCTTTGAATGCTATGTAATCTTTTTTCAATAGATATACAGAGACAGAGATAAAGACAAATTCTGATAATTCTGATGCAACTTGGTGAAGTTTGTAAACTGTCATGTGCATTTTACCTCAA
Source organism: Teleogryllus occipitalis (assembly GCA_011170035.1). NCBI lineage: Eukaryota > Metazoa > Arthropoda > Insecta > Orthoptera > Gryllidae > Teleogryllus > Teleogryllus occipitalis. Next base: position 16,251 of record BLKR01004137.1, read on the forward strand.
GATTCCTTTGTCGTTCGCTTATAAAAGGAAGTTTAAGAAGTTTGAAAAATAGATTCCTTTGTCTACGTTATCGTCCATGTATGTATGTGTAATATATATATATATATATATATATATATATATATATATATATATATATATATATATATATATATATTATTAAAAAGGGTCGGCGGTCAAAATGATGTTTTGAATACCCTATTTTTCCAAGAATTCCTCCATATCAAGATTCTATTTACATTGTCAACTACTTTTAGGAAGTCTATTAAAATCAGGAGTTTCACAATTAAATTCCCATCTTTCTTCAATAATACTTTTCTATGCAAAAAATGGTATATGTATTTGATCTACATTTTATAAACCCTATTTTCTCTTATATTAAATGATCGGCGAATATTTTTAATCCCCCATTGAGCATTCGTGCATATACTATGTATTGCACCCTTTTTAATTTTTTATCAATTTTCAATTATTTGTATGTACTTCCATTAAAATAAGGACAGCTTATGGGGTCATGTGCAGCATTGACCCCTGATGCCAACCAGCGAGCATGCGAGGTTGTATTCAATGAAGTTAAGGAGTATGGTGGAGTTGGAAAGAAGCCTGACAAATGGCCGGGAATCCTCAGCCTCCCTCCACTGGCTGCCGCCTGGGACGCCAGCGCTCCTACAGTGTTCGCCTCCACGCTGCCGTTCGTTCTCCTTTAAGGTGCAGAAACACGATGTAGGAAGTGCGTTTCCGAACGACGACCGCCTATGGGCGTGACTTCCTTCCCGCGTAATTTGGCGCGACGAATATGTTCTGTGGCACGTACTGGCAATTTCGTAACGTCGTTGGAGTAATGATTGTGCAACGTGCGTTGCAATTGCTTTGCAACCGTGTTGCACTGAATACTTAATGTATAGTCGCGGCGAAATATAAGAAGGATATAATGAATGAAGGATCTAAGGATATAATGAAGGATAATATAATGATGAAGGATATAATATAGAAAGATATAATGATACATTTCCAATAGGTTTCGTTCTTGAATATCAGATAAGATGATTCCAGTATGATCTTCGAAGGGGCAGAACTTGGAATACAGTAGATATCTTAACTTTATAATGATCCACAGTTCTTACGCCTTATTGTCCGTGAATGTTTTGATTAAGGAGTGATGATTTTGATATGATGATGTAACAATTGCGGAATGGGTGTATAGGGAATGGGGAGGACCCCAGGGAGAACTGCCCCTAACCAACTGTGACCACCAATTCCACACGATTCGAAATATATCAACCCCAGAACTCCGATTTCGATGGTATGACCACTACACCATGGGTTGTTCCAATTACGTATATATTATCGTATATTTGATGCTAACACGCATAACAGTGGGGGGGGGTCAATAACAGACCCCCTGATAGTATTTTTGCTATATATTTGTATAGGTAAGGAGTTTAGTGTGTCATGGCTAGGACTTCTATTATTAGAATCTGGCTTAACCGTTAGTGGTAGTTTCGTCTTTCAATGCTTAACCGATTATTACCAAAAAATCAAAACTATCGTCATACGAAATCGCATCGTGGACACCCCAGCGTTTTCTTCCAACGGGGCCTTTCCACACAATCGTTTATCCTATTTTGTATCCTATCGTATCCTATTTTAATATCTGTCGATGTAGATAATAGTTATGTAATCGGGGGAACATTGTAAATGTTGAAATAATTCTTCAAAAATAAGGACATTGCTGTCAGTGTCCCTGCGCAAGGAACCGTGAGTACAGAAAATGTGCAAAATACATGCATGGCCTTTCAATATATAATTCAAGTTTATAATGTTAAGCCTTATTGAATAAGTACAGGTTTCGAAAATGAGCGACGTTAGGAAAACGTTTTGAAAGCGCGCGAGTTTTCAATTTTGTACAAATGCAATAAAACAACAGTATAAACAAGTTGCATTCGGTATATATTGTGTAACATTATACATTTATTAAGAGAATTTGTTAGGTTTTGAAACAAAATATTATCCCGGCACCCACGCTGTTTACCACCACCTCTCCACCTTCTCACGATTCGCTCGCTGCGATTCAGTCGGCTGTGCGGATTAGTGCCATCACCGCACGATTCACGCACTGCGGTTGACTGAATGTTATTTTATTGAACTAGTTTAATAAGTCTTGAGATTATGCACAATTTTCGGAGTCACAAAAGATTGTAATCATGATTAAACAAAAAATATTACACAATCTTCCCGAAAATGTTTTAATATATTGCAAAAAACTTGTAGCATTGGTTCTTAAATATATATAAAGATTTCCTTCAATTTTATTGGAATTTATTCTGGGTTTTACTGTTGAGTCCTTCCCCGATTGGTGATCTCCGGGTATCAGATTGATTTGGATATGCCAATGTTAATTTGTATCTTTATTTTTGAAGATTCAAAAGCGTATTGTGGACAGGTTGGACGTGAATGCAGTCGAAATGTTTCATCGCTGACCTAAACAATTGTAAATTATGAAGATGTGAGAGTTGCTTTTATATGATATTATATAAAAGTGCATACATTAATTATCTCGAATTGTTATTTCAATAAATCTTACATTTCCAAAGTGCGGCATATCTGTAGTGGATAAGAGATTAAATCCTAGATGTGAATTTTCATTGCGCGTCGAAGTTGATGTGGATATTATGTCAGGATTGTAGACCAAGAAAACATGCGTAGATAATATTCTCTCCCATATCTCAGGTTCTTTTTTACTGTTTTTGAGTAAATAAATCAAATCAAATGACACTTTTCCAGTCTAAAACATTCGCTTGTTACCACTTCATAAATTTTTCATCTCTCCGAGGCAGTGCAACAGCATTCGATGAACGCAAGGGAAGAAATTACTAAATCACTTTTCACAATTTTAGAGGAGACCTAGTTAAATTTTTCAAAAGCGTTTTGAAGTAACAAAATATCAGTACAAATTTAAGAATTTCATTTTAGAGATCAGTTCGGGGGTACAAACTATTGAGTCATTTCATGTCAAATTGGACAGACTTAAAACACATTTAAAAGCCGTTAATTTTAAATATCGTTAAATGTATATTGCCAAAAGTATATACTAGTGCACATTTATTTGCAAAAAATGTTATTTTGAAATTTTCATTCAATAGAATTTTTTGGAAAAACGCCCGCAACGTATCCTTTAATTACTTTATTTTTACTTCTAAATTACAAAAAAAAAAGTAATTAGCGCAGTTTATTATTGATTAAATGATTCTCTATTTTATGTGCAAATTGCTTACATTTTACGATTAAAGGATATTCTTTTTCTTAAAATTCATATTTCAATTCTTCTAATTAAGACACCAGCACAACGATTATGTATCCCGAACTTGTGGTGGTACAACAACACGTTATTATTTGTAACGATTACGCAATATTATACGACTAAATACACTTGGAACATTCATTCCAACTACCAATGTTTTCCTCCCTCTCCGAGACTCGAAAAGTTCATTGGAAATGATTGGATGCATTTGTTCCCTGGAGATGACTTGAAGGATGATTTACCAAGACGTCGCTTGGCCGTACACACTTTTCCTGAAGCTTACAAAACTAATGGTGTCTCCCATTATTTCTAACTTATGAAGTTTTCGAAAATGTAGATAATTCAACGAAAATTAGACATGTGCCAATTATTTAAGGGTCCTTTGCTGTATCCGTAGAATGTTTTTCAAAGAATTATTCACTTTTTTTGTGTTATTAGGATCCGTCAATAAGAGTTTTCTGTCGAAAAATCACCGACATCCGCCGTACGATTACACTACTTTCTCTTTACTACTTACCCATTAAGGCAAGAAAGTAAAAGGGAATCGGTTTCGTCACTACTTCGTTTTTATTTTCTTTGATTCTTTGGCCGTGATTCTTGCATGATGATGAAAACTGTAATAATATGTAGTTCAGCATAAAATATAAATCTACCAAAGTCATACAGAAATAAAATAATTGTGATGGAGTTACTCATAATAGAAATAGAAAATATGATTATGATTGATTGCTGTTAACATTTAAATCATTTGTTCAGAACTGAATCCAAAATATTCAGTTTTTCCATTTTTGATGCAAATAAACTTGTGATTTCCTACAGTTCTGGCATAATCAACGTAGTTAACTAGCGACACTTGTTTCAAAACGCATGCAGTTCTGGTAACTGGAGGCCATGGTGACCGTCATTTTGGCAATTATAACCAGAGTAAATACCAATTAGCGGACTCCACGTTTGCGAGAACGTGTAGCTGCTGCACCTGTGCAGTCTCTCTGATTAAGCCGCATAACATGAAGCATAGCACGTACACCCGTTCCATTCGCATTACGCCCCAGGACAATAATCGGATCTCGTGCATCGAACAGTCACTGACCTCCACCGTCAAGGATTTGATTTGATTGGGCATTTAAACCAGAGTTGCATGGAGAAAGAAGGGAGCAATTTGTGAACGCAAAGAGAACGAAATCGTAATAATAATAAATTCGAAATTCCTCACATTACTGCAGATTGCATTTTTAAGAACTTTATAAAGGCTCTCTAGGTAATGAGAAATTGATTAACTCATACATACGAGATCATGCACTTGAGTTGAATTCAGAAACGTACTAGAATTATGTTGAATCCTAATTGGATACAGAGTTAGTGAGTAGCCTATACAGCTACCAAATGACATTAAACAATTAAAGTCGGTACACAAATTTAAGTTCAAAGTAATTTTTTTTCTGCTGTATAACTATTTCTATACAATTATAGACTATACTGATCATCAAAAACAAAATAATGCTTATTTTAACAAAACAATGATATATAATGGATTATTTTACATTTGTATTGTATAATTTAAAGAAAACTTAATATGACTGTAACAAGTAATGTACGTCAGCTTCCGGGACAATGACCCCCATCTCGATCAGGTTTTTGATCAGTTTCCCTGATCCACTGAGCAAATGCTGAGATGGCCACTTGTTTTGCTTCTGGACGTAAATGTAGCTTCACTATGCGCACGTTTTATGGAGCTCTCCTTTTGCTTGTAGTGGTAGGAGTTGAGCTGAGGGTGAGTACCTATATTGTAAGAAATGCAGAAAAATCAAATCTGTAGTTAATTTAGCGTTACAAATAGTTTTTTTTATAACTCAGGAACGAAAATGTCTAGATTTTACCATACATTACTAATCTCGCGCTTTTTAAAATTTTGTTATTATAATTATTACTATTATTATCATTGTTGTTGTTTTAACTTTCATTCATCTTTCAACTATCGTTAAAATGTTGGGATGGGATTTTGGTACTCAAGAAAACGTGCGCCGATAATCTTCTCCCCTATACGCCACATACAGTTTTTACTGTTTTTCACCAAATAAATCAAACTCAAACTCAAACTCAAACATTACCGGTTATTAAATTCCTGGATTCTTCTTCTGTTGTCTATTGAGAATAATGTTTGGGGGAGGGAGAAACAAGGTATAGGTAACTGAAAACTGAGTAAAGGCATTTCTGGACAATTATCAAGTGAAGAATAATGATTCCGGTGGTTATGTGGAACAAGAATTAATGTGGCTTTGCTTAATAATAATAATAATAATAATAATAATAATATAATATATAATAATAATATATAATATATAATATATAATATTATTATTATTATTATTATTAAGAAGAAGAAGAAGAAGAAGAAGAAGAAGAAAAAAACGTCTGTGCTGAACGCGGTATTCCAACCCAGTGCCCTCCAGCAGAGAGACAGACTGTGGATTGACGTTTCAACATTTTAGCCACCGTACTTATTTTGTTATCACCACTAAATTTACGTAGTCCAAACGATTCGGATGGTGGTTGTCATATTTACACCCATATTACAATTTACGGGTATTTTTCATACATAATGAATGTAGAAATGAAATTGGCTTAAAACAAATAACTCAAAGCTAAAAATATCCTTACACATTTGAATTCAAATATTTTAGTTTAATAGTTCTTTCATTTTTAGTGTATTGTTTTAATAGCGATAGGAGTGGAAGATGAGTTTTTAACAAATGCTAATACTTTGCAAGTAAAATTCATGGAATTTTCAGTCAAATGATTTTAGTTTTCAAGTTTGTATAAATTGTGAAAGAATTAAATTGTTTTAATTACTCCTTTATCAAAATTGTATCGATTTGAAAATGTTTTTGAAAAAAGCCGTACATCTCACAACGATCAAAATTATCTTACTTTCTATCTTCAGTCCTCCAACAAAGCGAGCAGAAAGTCTACAGACGACTCTGATGAAAATTAAATATTGCACTTTGGAATTGTTTATTATATTATTGTATGTGTAGATTGCAACATTGATTTTGTGAGTGAATATCTCTGCGAAGGGAGAGTGAGCCAATTCTAGTCGTCTTAGCGATAGAACTACATACAAACACAATAACAATGGATTTTCATGTCCATAACAGTCCACGTACAGCATCATGCCAATAACCCTCTTACCTTCCGGCATACTTGCCATCATTGGACTTACTTCGGTTAACACACTAAGTCTTACAACGACATCTCCTGCCCTTATTTTAACAATGAGACATTTTTACATGCAGGAGCACTTATTCTCAGCCTGGCAGCCGTTACATCACAGTAACCCTTAGGGCTATCGCGGTCCGCCGAAACATGCCGCTGGTCCCCATAGGTATGTGGAGACGTATGAGTGGTATTGGTAGTGGACAGGTGACTCTTGTCGTAGACCCATTGGCAATACATACTCCATCTTTGGCTGTAATATTCACTTTCTCCCGCATTCGTTTCGTCAAGGGGAAAAGGCAATAAAAGTGGCTTTTAATTCGGAAATGCACGGTGGTATGGAAAAGTCTCAACCGTGCCATAGAACACAAGGAAGCACCGAAGCTTTTGGCGAGTTTCGAACCTGTGGCACTTAAAACCGAGACTACTAAAGTGAGGCCGCGTTAGAGATCTCTTCCCGGGCGGAGATTGGAAAACTTGTCATTGTGGCGTGAAGTATTGTAAAGAGTGATATTTCGATTAGGTTCCCGATAATTGCTAAATAAGCTTATCTACCATATATTATAAAAATAGAAGTATCTATATTAATTGTATATTATTAGAAACCTGAATTCATAACCATAAGAATGTTGGAATTTTCATTTGCTCCATGATTGTACCGTCGTTCACTTACCATAAACCCCCTCTGAATATCTTCCCACCCATAAACATATATTTAACATTCGCTCCGGGTAACACCAACATTCTTCATCTTATTGAAGGTAAAAACAAACTACCACATTGATTCACCAGCCTAGGAAAGGGCTTCATAAAGATGTAGGCATTCTCCTTCACTTACACACAGTAAAGAGTACGGCACTTTTCTCCCACACCACCACCATAATCGTCATCATTTTATTTTCTCATATAACGTTAAAGACAAACAATTCGTGATGTATGAGAAGGAATAATGCCATATTTGCTGTGCAGAAACGCAGCAAAACACCATATTATACCACAGCATTTGTTCAAGAGAATCACGACGAGAAACTGGTCAGATGGGATCATTGACCCCAAAACTGTTTAAGCGCCATGTGTTTCAGGTATATTCATGTTTCATAATTGTACGGTGCAAATGATAACAAATGCATTAGTATTATTGTGAAAATATTTATTACCAGCTAGACACGTGAGAACATTCTGCAGTTCGTATACCATTGATTTAAAAGTGAAAATAACTTCATTCTGGAGCCCAAGTCTCTGAATTGTGCATTGATGTATTTCCGTCTTGACGGGTCTGTTAACGAGTAAATTTAATTTTACTAGATTCCAAGTTTCGGCTTTTTTTTATCACCCGGCTACGGCGTAGGGGTCACCAGAAAAGCTAAAGTTTTATGCAAGTCTTCTCTCCAGCCGACCCGCGCATTCTCCATACATTTCGCATTTGCTATAGCAGACCGCATTTTCTATAGCATCTTCACAGCACTTTACCTTGCATGTTCCTTCGCATGTTCACATCATGTTCACATCATGTTCCCTTGCATTGTTTTCATGTTTCCACACATTTCCACATTTTTCGGGCACGATACCTCCCATGTTTATTACAGGTTCCCACATGTCATCCTTAGTGTTTCCAGATGCTCCCCAAGATATTCTGGCCGTTTCTGGTCGGTGGTGAAGAATATACGAAATAGACGTATGTGCATGATAGCTCGTGGCAATACTTCCAATTATTCCCCCACTATTCCCCCAAATGTTCTCCGGAATCTTCCCTCTAATATTCTCCTTTCCGGGGGATGCTCCCATTTCCAGGGGCGTATCGAACAAATTTCCTTTTATATGGAACCATGAACACAAAATCATGGACAGTTTTTGTGTGCAGGGATTCTTATAAAATATAATCCGTCATATTTCGTTAGTATATCATGTACTAGTATAGAGGAAATTTTCATTTTTTTTAAATTCTCGGTAGTGTCTGATAGCATAGCACCATTAGAAAGAAACGATTAGGTCGAAACAATTCACTGCAGCGCCTCTAACCGGGAGGTCCTAGGTTCGAGTCCTGACGGCGGCAGGATTTTCGACACTAGCTTTTCAGCTAGGTCGAATTCTGCTGCTGTCTGGAGGAGAATTCTAGTGGCCGACTGCTCTGATCGGTAGTATTCCGTGGTTTCTCCGATCAACACCAGGTGAATGCCGGAGCAGTACCCTAACAAACGGGCCACGGACCGCGCGCGATCTGTCCTTCCTTTTCCTTGTCCTATCCTGTCCCCTTACACACACACACACTTACACTAACATGCACTACACTACGACATATTTCGGGAGACCGGTCGGGAGCTTAGAGCTTGTCCCGACTGGGGCGGAGTCCCGTTGGTGGGAGAGTTCTGGTTAGGGGGAAACCCCACTAGCCGACGGTAGGTCGGCGCCGGATCTCGCCATCCAGCGGGGGAAGATCACTGCCATCTCCCGAGAAAGAAACATGCACTACACTCACGGGACTAATGACCTAAGCAGTTGACGCGCCCGGAAACACGAAAAAATCAATCAATCAATCAATCGAAACAATTTTGCCTCTGACAGTCATCACCAGCGTCCTCTCATGGAAGATCATGAAGGTGGCTTCGGACCGCGTGGTCGGGCGAGCATCCTGCCTGTGCGGCGCGCGGGGGAAGGCGCGTGCCTCTGCATATTGAGGTGCGCGCGGCGCGGCGCGGCGCAGCGCGGCGGCGCGGCCGCGAGCCCTTCTCCCTGCCAATATTGTCGGCGCCTCCTCCAAACTTTGATAAGCCTCATCGTCGCGCGCCGCGGGGCCGCCTGAAATGGGAGCGAGACGTAACAAGGTAACGAAGAAAGCGAGCGCGTCTGATTCTCCCCAGCGTTTGACCTCATTACCAGGATATTCTCGGTGACGACGTGCGGAGCTTCACGACACAAAACATTCTTCAGGCAGGTCGTAGTACGATCTTTTCGAGCGGGAATGTAAATAGACTAGATGAAATATACAAGCTAATTAATTTTTGGTGTAACATGATAAAAGATATTTATGTGTAGTCGTATATGAGCAAACTCTGATGTTCGATAACATTCAGTTATAAACAAATACATTAATTATAGATAAAATATTATTATACGCTATTTAGACCAGAAAAATACTGTAATTTAATCGCTTTTTTTCGATAGCAAGAACACGATGTAGAAGTGAGAAATCAAACAGATTTGAAGGTTGGCAAAACTTCCATAAAATGAGCATAAAATAGGTGTGATAAATGATTACATTCAAGAAACTCTCCGCTTTTCACTTCATTTGTTTTCTCAACGCTTAAAGTAATCTGTGACCTTATCTTCGTATTAAGATCATAAACTACGAAGAAATATTATTTCGTATGGGTCGGATTGTAATAGATTTGCTACCAAAATAATACACTAAACAAAGAAACTAAATTATAATACTACTACTTTTATCACTTAATATGATGCCCATATCTATCTCTTCAGTAGCAAAAAATGTATTAAACACTTGTAGTAGACTTATTTATCTTATAAGTGGCCAAAAGTGACCATTATTTGCACGTTAGGTGATTGTTCATGAGTGCGGGAGCAGGATTTAATTACGTGCATTTTAGTCACGTGCAATATATTTTTATCTTATCCAGTCGCGCTTTTAGTATTTTGACAAGTATTTTCTATTTGCCGAAATGATTAATTTTGACTTCGGCAGTACGCTTTAATACTTCGAATATAAAAATGAGGCATTAGTCTTCTGCACAGAAGCTGTAATAGATACATAAAGAAGGAGGGGAGATGTAGAAGTGGGAGGGGAGATGTAGACGAAGAGGGAGGAGATAAGTCGAGGGAGAGAGGGAGGAGAGAGGAGTGGGAGGGAAAAGAAGGAGGGGAGGCAGGAGAGAGGTGGAGGGAGAGAGAGAGATAAGGCGAATGAGAGGACGAGGCATTGGGATAGTTACGAAAATTGCAGGTAATAAACAAAGTGGATTAAAGGGTCATTGGACGCGGAGTGCGCGCACGTCCTCCAGGATGCACCGTAATGGCTTATTCCAGGCAGACCAAAGCAAGTGGCGCTCAGACGCCCGAGATCCTTTTCGTGCCACTGACTTCCCTCCCCCGTCGCCCCTTCACTCCCACACGCGACGTGGATTTACTACCGGTGCAGGAAACAGATCGTAAATGGTTGTCCTGCCTTCCGCTTGGCGAGTTGTAGTGGATGCTGGGGAGAGGGAGCAATTCGCCCATTGCTTCTTTTCTCCCCTCGGGACGGCCAATGCGAACGTAAAGGGGAAGCTCTGCGTGACCTCCTAAGCGGATACCAGGATCCTTTGCTGCGGATCATCCTGGCTTCCCTGGCACTTCGCCCTTCACTCGCAATTCTCAGAGAAAATATTGAAACAAAAGTAATGTGGTATTTACCTCAAATCATCTTCAAGCAGCGTGAGACGACTTAAAATCACTTTCCACGACACTCATCATGTTAATTTTATTTTGATTGATTTTCAAAGTGTATATTTTGTCCTATATGAGTACAAAAAAGAGATTCATTTATTTACTCATTATTCGTCGTCATTGCTGCTGTTCTCTGAAACCCACTTTCTCGGTTTGGAAATCTGTATATGCATGTATGCATTTCTTTTTAACAGGCACACATATAGTGCGTAAACCGTGCAACTAAGAGGGAGTAATGAAAAGGATGGTGCATTTTGGAATAGAGAAAAAACAGAGAGATGGACTGTTGTACGGAAAGTAGACAAGATTATATGGAAGCGTCCTGCAATGCAGGCAGTCCCCTCGACATAAAAGTGTGGGTAAATACCTAACCGAAATGAAAATCCAAAATATAAATAAATAACAAAATTCAAAGAAGTGATGCCGGTATTGAATATTCTATAGTAATAAGTAAACATAATTATATCATTTTATTCCAACACAAGTCATACATTTTAGAGTTGGCAATGTAATTGTCTATTAAACTTTTTATCAACTAATGCATTTTATAAAAAATATTTTCTCAAATACATCACAAAATTTGATTCTTCAATTTTTTCTACGGATAAAATAAGGTATGCGCAAAAGAATGACGCGCGTCTCATTTTGTATTAACTCTCTGAATTTTTGAAAAAACAGAAGGTTCTAAATGTGTTAGAAATTTTATGCTATTGTAGCACCACTAGGTCAATCATAACATAATTAGGATTTGTAATTTTATTAAAGCATGAATCTGAAGCGTCTTGATGGAAGGCTTATTACTATTTTTCTAAAATACATAACACTGTAGTGATTTAGTCAGGAGGAAGGGCAATGAGTCTCAATGAGCCTCTAATAGGCAATGAGTCTCTATGAGCAGGAAAATCAGGAAGAGAAGAACCATTACCATATTCGAAGAATGTAAGGAAATGTGCACGTAATATTTCAACTATCATACTGTGACCATTCGAATGTTCAACAAACGAATTTGGCGCCGCCGCCGCTATGACGACACCTGTTTATTCCAAGAAGGAGGGGTGTATCGGAGGTACGGAGGGGGTTCTCCCCACCCGTCCGGAGAGACGTCACTAGGCAGGAGGGCGAGAGTGAAACGGTCTTGTTGTATTCGAGACGACGTAGAAAGAGGTTATCTTCAGAAAAAAAAGTAATAGTACTCTACATTTTGTTAATACAGTATAGGTTGTGATCAGTGCTTCGGTTGATAGAATGCATTGTGTTAGAAAATACAGTTTCTGTTTAATAGTATCATAAACATTCAATAGACTCGTTTAAAAGAAGACAGATTGCAAGAAGTTTTGTAAATAGACGTTAACATTTACAAACTGTTTCCGCTTGTGGAATGGCACGTGGAACATGTGGTCTGTAATAGTGTGCGTAACGAATCACAGTTCCTTCTGAACAAAACGAGAGTATTAAAGAATGTTATTGTATTTACTATGTGACTATTAAGTATTGCAAATTAGGTATTGAGTAAAATTCAGAGTATTCTGGAATGAGACATTCATATTTATGCTTCATCTTTGCTTGTATAATTCTCTTAAAGAGTGCAAGACTAGATAATTTATCCTATTATACCGATTATGTAAAAGTTTAGTATGACAGAAGAGTCATAATGGGTTACATTTCTATATGTATTTGAGTCTAACATTTAAACACTTGTAAATTTTCAAGAATGTGTTCATGTTGATCTCAGAGGGAATTACGTGTGTTTGTCATGTGGAGTTTATTTTATGATTTTAAAGTCTTTGTGTTGTTAACATTGAAACAGAACAGTATTCTGAAGTGGCATTCACTTGTTACATTTAGATCTTCAAGGTGGGATGTATTTTAAGAGTCATTTAAGAAAAATAACCTGCAAGTGTTCAATTCTTGCTTTAGTCATAAAGAAACTAGCAAATGGACAAATGATTGTCTCCAGAAGCAAACAAAGCTTTGTTTAAATTTGAGTGAAACTTGTTTGTGTTGTTTTGGGGATATGTGTTTTTTATTGTGTAATGTTCGTGTGTTTTTTTATCATTGTTTGTGGATTGACATTCTGTATTTTGGTGAATGTTAAAGAAAACGTCCAATTATAAATGTTCTGTGACTATGACTTTGTCTTTGTTTTTTTTTTTTTTCAAAATCTTCATTGATAAAGAGCCTCGAATCCATGAATATTTAAAAGACAACCTGAGGAGAGGTTACAATAAATTCTTATTTAATTCTCATTAGCACGCTGTTTCAACAGATTATGTAATCATTAAATTTCATTTTCCGTTAATTAGACGGTTTGGTAATGTAGATACCTTATTAATTAAAATTAAATAAACAGAGGTTGTCTGGTATCAAGTTTCTATTTCGCTTAAGATCTTTTCGATCGCGTAGCGATCATCGTCAGAGCTGAAAATACATTAAGAGATATAATTATACATTCTACAGATTAATATATAAAAAGAAGTGTGCAGTTGCGTAAGCAAACTGGATCGGTCGTACCTTGTAGCTGCTGGGCGGAAAACGAAGTTCTGCGAATTTTTGAAACAGCGGCTCGCTTAAGTAGGCAGGGCGGCGGTCGGGCAAGTGTGGGGGCGGGGCAGGGGAGGGCGCGGCCGAAGGGTCGAGAGGCGCGGCCGTTGGGCCTGGTGTGAGGAGGGCGCGGGCGGTCGGAGGTGGGTGGACTTAGGGGTGTACACATTGTGCTAATTTTAGCAGAGGTGACGAAAGTTCAGGGATTTGCTGGTTAAGACTGGTATTATTCTTGTTTTTTAGGTTGTTGTGAATGTGAAGTGATTCTAATTTTAATCTGTGCCAGTACCTGTTTTCAATTTCTAGGATATGGAAATTAATGAGTTTGTCAAATGTGTGATTGTTTTGATTTAGGTGATCAGCGAAGTGTGAAACTGTGGTGGTATTGTTTTTCCATGCTTGTTCGTGTTCTTTGATCCTTTGTGTGAATTTACGCCCGGTTTGTCCTACGTATACGGCATTGCAGTTGTTGCAAGTGAGGGCATAGACTCCGCATAAAGAAGTAGGAGGAATTGGATCTTTAGTGTTGGATAGAGTTTTTTGTAATGTGTGAGTGTTGTGGAAAGTAGCTTTGAGTCCGAATTTATTGAGTGTGGTTGCTATTTTTAGAGAAAGGGGTCCTACATAAGGGATGGTGATGTACGTGGCTGTAGTGTTTTTGTTGATAGGTGTGAGAGTGGTGTGTTTGCGGATGTTGAGTGTGTTCGTTTTTTTGATTATTAATTTGTCAATGATATTACAGTCGTATCCATGCCGCCGCCCTGCCTACTTAAGCGAGCCGCTGTTTCAAAAATTCGCAGAACTTCGTTTTCCGCCCAGCAGCTTTAAGGTACGACCGATCCAGTTTGCTTAAGCAACTGCACACTTCTTTTTATATATTAATCTGTAGAATGTATAATTATACCTCTTAATGTATTTTCAGCTCTGACGATGATCGCTACGCGATCGAAAAGATCTTAAGCGAAATAGAAACTTGATACCAGACAACCTCTGTTTATTTAATTTCATTTTCCGTATTTAAAATTCTGAAGGGAATAAAAAACCGCTAATTGCCACTAATAAAATTAGGATGATTGAAAATACATTTTCAAAATCTTTTCTCTCACATGTCACATACAGGTTTGAAAGGTTTTTGATGTTATCAAGAAGTAAATAGAATGCGTTAACGGTGCACTTTATGTTGAGACTTACATACTTTCATATATATGTTAGAGATTTAGTTAACTTTATTAATATATTACGAAAGCTGTGGCGCATATTTTTGTTTCAAAGGAGCCGACAAGAGGCTGTTTATTACCACTGATTATTTATTACTTCTAAAACTGGCATGCAAAACGTTACTTATTTTGAATAGAATTTGAATGAAAAGCATAACAAACATAGAACGTATCATAGTACATCTTCATACGATGTACTTTGATACGTATTTTTACATTAATCTAGTAAGAAATTAATGACACTAATCTCATAAACCAAAAATGTCAAATCAAACTCTCAGTTGGTATTTTTAGGTCGATTCTCATACATTCCGGTCTAGTTATCAATGTCTTCCATGTTTGGGACTAATTAATTCTAACGCTTGAGGGGCAAGAGAGGCATGTGGCGAACAAGAAATATTCCCTTTACCTAACTAGCAGACACGGCTTGTCTGAGCTTTTTCATCACACAGCTACAGAAACTGTCTATTTTAATAGAAAGCTACAACACTATTTTTGCCCCGGCCGGGAGTGGAACCCAGGATTATAGCACGGCAAGTTAGAACGCTGGCGGTGAGCCACCTTAAGTGGTAATGATATTATGTCAGGGAAATAAAATTACTACTTAAACCGATATGGCGGTACTCTACCTCAGACATCTGATTTTAAGCTCCTTAAGTCACTTCACAGGAGACCTCTGAGGTGACGAACGGTGCCCTTGTCATTATTAGTACCAGAGCCCGCGCACAATGCACTTCTGTGTGGACGGAAACTTCCAAGACGTCACAGTCGGGCTCCGCCCTTTGCGACTCGAATTCAAAGCAGTCTGGCGGCTCTTCGGCGGCTTCTGAACTCAGGGCTGTTGCCCGCGCGTAATTGAATGGGAGCGAGCGCTGGAAATAAACGGAGGAATACTTTTTCTCGGCGGGGATGGCGCGATACTAGAGTTTTTCAGAATTCACTCCAACCGCCGTCTCGCGAACACTCGGCTTTGCGAGGTTGCTTTACAAAGACGCTTGCTTCGAAGTGTTCTCAGAACCTCTGGCAGACGCTAGAGATTCGGGCAGCACAAGAACGATGGTCGCAGTAGAACCACTTTCTTGATTTGTAGAACTTATAAATAGTTTTGCTTCAGGTTTACTTATGAAAATATTTTGCTCTTAATTCTTGGTGATTAACCGGACTTTCTGAAATATTGGCCGTTATAATACAATGAGTCAGGTTACATAAAATAGAAAATCGTGTCGAATATTTTCTTATTTTGTGTAAGATGAGTGAATTCTAAACATTCACTGTAAAATACCTGGAATATTTTTACACTATTCTAAAGAAGTAAGTGAGGCATCTACAAAAACAACGGGAACAACAGGTAACCTACCTTAAGCTACGCCTCCTTGGTGTTTTAAACACATATTAATTTAATGCTGATTTCTCAATATTCTCCGCGTTGAATAATGTAAATCTCATTGGTTTGCTTTATTACCTGTCAGGTATGCCTGTCATTGTATCCAAACAAATGTTTATAACACGATCATAATCAAATACGCGATTGTTGTGTAACAAATTCCTGCTTATGAGCATTCCATTAATAATTTGATAATATTAATAATTAAATATAAATTGATTGAAAGGGAGAAAATATAGGTAGTGAAAATAAGACTATACTGTTTTGTACATTCAATTATCTCACAGACACGTCCACTTCTTACAAGATACGTGAACCGTTAGCATGGACGTTAATAGGCAACCCATCATACATTGGTGTTTAGCGGTATAAGTACTCACGCAGCCAAAGGTATTTCGGGTTCCTGTCAGCATATAAGCAAATTGCACATGTATTCAGCACTGGGCTTCCCTGATTGGCTAGCAGGTGCGGAGCGCGAGACCGCGCGGAATTCGTATGTTGTCTTCCTACGGAGCCCTGCAGAGCCACAGCGAGCGTAAGTGCACCTAGACTCGGGAACTGTAGTCGTAGGCAAAGCCATCAACTCTACGTTTTTCTCTGTAAATACCTATGATATTAACCTCTATCATTATGGGAACTAAGAATCCAACGTGTTTTATCAGTAATTAAACTTATATTTTGGCTTTATATGACTAAATGCGAGCAAGGAAACTAAATTATATTTCTTTCCATCCTAATCGCAGCCATGAAGTTGTAAAGGATACTGAAGAAGCTGTCATAAGAAGTGCAAAAGTTCAATTGAAGACATTAACAATTGAGTAGAGGAATACGCGAAGATAGCCAAAACGAAATAGAATGTCAGATTATCAAAACCTTCAGGAAAACGATTTGTTTGTTCGTACGTTGACAGAAATACCTTGTTTTTTAATTTTATTATAGAGATAATAAGCATTGTCTTTTCACGTTCAGAAAAATGCATGTTATTATAGTACTACAGAAAAGAAGTAGAGGAGGAAAATAGATGGTTTCCAAACATGCTGGCTGTCCAGCTACATTGTAAAAATAAAACTTAACACTGCAGACACAAGAAGAAAAAATGATTTTATTGAGGTGCGTAGGGTTGTCAGTTTGTTTATATTGTTTTTAAATTTGTTTACAGACATTTCGATACACCTTCAAAACAAAGAAATGCCTCACATAGTATTAGCGAAGACGTGACCATTAATTTCGAGTTAAAATAGTTGTAGTAAAACAGATGTCAGTATTCCTCCAAGGAACCATGAAAGGACAATTCATTAAAAATTTTGGCTATTTGTGAGTGTTGTCACCGTTTGCCTCATCCAGTAGAGAAATTCAATTTAGTTTTTCTGAAACTTGTTTTGGCAGTTTAGTCACACAGCGTTCTCGGAATCAAACTGCACGTGCGTACAGGTTTTAGGCCCACTGTATTCGTAGAAATGTCTCCCACGTTGTGACGCGCTATCAGGCGCCTCAGAATGCAAACATCCGGAGTAACAACCAATTCTTGGAGCTAATCAAAGAATGAAACAGTGAGTTCGACGGACCATTTACATATCCCCAATTGGTGCTTCTTTTCAGTTCAGGGCAAGAAAATTGAGTTCAAAAAAATTTACCTTTCTTCTGGCCAGCAAATTAAATCCTTTAAGAAATATATAATTGACGCATACAAATAAAAATATTAATAAACAAATTTTCCTTCAAACATTTTTCTTTAGCAATTGTGCAATACTAAATGATTAAGTAGAAAAATCATTAGTAAATACCCAAAATTAGTAGGAATCAGTAAAGATGAAAAAGTAGGTAAATGTTAAATTTAGGTACCTATTCATTAAACAATTAATATTAAATATTAACATTTTAGTAATACACCTTCTATGGCTTCTTATAATGTATAATTAAAAACATAAAAATGGTATTAAATTTACTGTAATACTATTAATTTTAATGCTAAAAATTATACATTATCCTACATTAATATTATTTTATTTTATTATTTTGAGACGTAAGAAATTGTCATGTGTTTTAATGCACCTGTCAAAATTACTGATGGAAAGGAAATGGGTTCCCATTTAATGAAAAAATTAGGAAAGTTAGGAAATATATTGGTTTCAGTATAATAATAATAATAATAATAATAATAATAATAATAATAATAATAATAATAATAATAATAATAATAATAATAATGTTCTTTAAATTCATACAATATAGAAAATTTATCATAATTTATTGTCTCAATAGACTTTATTGATAATGATCTGTAAATCCGAAAAGGTTGACACATTAAATTGTGAGCATTATAACTTTTTTTGGTTTATCTCTTTGAATTGACAGAAATTTTCATTTTAACTAAAATCGTTATTTAATTATTAAATAACTTATTCCTAGTTTCAGAAAGAATTGTGCGGAGTTATAACAATAAAGAAAAGTCATAACCATAACGCAAGAACGGCTGAAACATTGCGGTTCCTGCTAGCTAATAAGGCGAGAAGGGAAGCATTCCTTCAATATTTTAAAATGGAAACGAGTACTGCAGATTCATGCAAATATCTCCGGACTCTTTTTGAATTAGAAGAAGATATTTATGAAGAATATTATATCAGTGGTCGTACAAATCCAACAGAAAGATCTATACTTGCATGATCGTAACTACGGCCTAGGTCAGGCCAATGTGAAGACTCATAGTTTGTCATTGTGTTTAATTACAGACACTAAAACTATGATAAAAATGTCCCCCACTAAATGTGTTCAAATTCATACAGATGCTATTAAAAATATTAAAATTGAGTTGTTGGCAAATACTATTGAGGAATAAGAAAATCAACTACTTTTATTATTACAACTTATTTATCCTCCAGAAATAAATAAAATTATCTTCGATAAGACCAGAATATACTATAAGACTACAAAAACGTGTTCAGTAGATATTTGAATAAAATTTTCAAATTGCAACGTAAGTTATTTTTAATTCAATTTTTCTCAAAACTGGAAATAATACTGAGA
Organism: Teleogryllus occipitalis; assembly: GCA_011170035.1. Taxonomy (NCBI): domain Eukaryota; kingdom Metazoa; phylum Arthropoda; class Insecta; order Orthoptera; family Gryllidae; genus Teleogryllus; species Teleogryllus occipitalis. The sequence continues at coordinate 35,371 of BLKR01004137.1, forward strand.
AGACTTTCAATTTCCATTAACACCTTCAGCCTCCTTTATTTTTGCCGCATTTTCCTTCCCCTAAAACTAATTTGTAATTGTCCATTACAAATATTGAGACATGAACAGAATAAAAATCCTTGATTAATCTTCGTGACAATGAAAGATTATGTAAAATAAAACTGAATAAGAAAATACGAATAACAGAGAAACGGAATAAAACATTTATCTATAAATATTAATAAAATGAAAAATATATGTACAGTTTACAAAGTGACAAAACAGCACTTAAAACGAACCTACAACACTTCCGTAATAAGAGAATATAAACGAATTTTGCGCGGTTTCCCGCTCGGCACCCGCTAGCCAATCAGGGAAGCTGGGTGCCGAATACATGTGCAGTCTGCTTATATGCTTCCTGTCACACCCCAGAGAATGCTGGGTTTGAGTCGGAGGAAAGTGGCACATGTGTACTTTCGTAACGTCTCACCCTTCGAGATGCTTTAGACGTCCATAGCATTTATACACACACACACACACATTACGTACAGGGTGTCCGGGGAGGAAACGTCGAAAATTGGAAAATAAGTTCTTAAGACAATTTTAAGCATATTTTGTGTTATAAACTACTTGGATATTCTGAATGACTGAGTTGCAAGCACTTAAAAGTTGGTTTGAGAGAATGCTTTCTAGGTAAAAATTTGCATTGCAGAAACATAGGAGCACTCCATAAACATGTATTTTTTAATTATTTACAAAATAAAAATTAACAGAGAACCAAAACAGTCAAATTGGGTAAATTGGTGAAATTTTGAAAAATGTAAAAGTTAAAAATAATGCGAGATATTGTATATATATATATATATATATTGTGACGGACCGGTGTTTCGATCCAGTGCATCAGTAAATTTATTGAAGGGGTCAGGGTATCTTTTTTTGCGAATGGGCTCCGGGGTAGGGTAAACATTAATACGACTTCCAAATATAATTAACATACACAACTTTATTTCAATAATCATACAACAACCTTGTAACTCTTTTAAACTTGGACCCAATACCTAGAATCACTGTCTTACCCGTTTACCTAATAATCAAGATATTCTAATATGATCAAATTCCACCTGCTGGTCGTTTGGCAGCGCTGTTCAAGTCCGGTTCATGCCCACCAGACGTTCGGCACCACTCGGCGCTGGTCGGCTGCCGCTTCGGCGTGTCCGTGGAGCGACCGTGGCGTTGCTGCCTCTCCCCCTCCACGCGTCCAACCGCCCTCGGTTCGGCGTTGCTCGTCTCCGAATTACGCTAACTGCCTTGTTCAGTCACCTCAAATATGAACTTCACTCACAATGCTAAAAATGACGATGCTGCTTTTTGCGTCATGTTAGTATTAAGCCACACGATTCTCCTGCCAGCTTTTACAATATCATTCACAGTCGTTAGCTTCCACACACTGATCACGTTAGATGCAGTCCTTGCCTCAATTACTCTCGTCGAACCTCTCACGAATGCGTCGCCTACACTTTACTAATATCTTCACTATTGTATTGTTCACTCACGAGTCTTTGATATCACATCTTACGCATCAGGCATTAAATGTTCAGCCACGTCCCGCGCAACACGTGCGCTCCCTTACACTGCCTAGCTATTACTACAATTACTCTTGTCGAACCTCTCACGAATGCGTCGCCTACGTTTACTCATATCTTCACTATTGTATTGTTCACTCACGAGTTTCTGATATCACATATAACATATCCGGCATTAACTATTCAGCCGCGTTCCGCGCAATACGTGCGCTCCCCTACACTGCCTCGCTATGACTACCCTGCTCTCGCCTCCCCGTCCGTTAAGTCTCGTCCGTTGCGCGACCCCTTCTCGTGCTAGGCGATAGCCGCCAACTGACGCGCCATCCGAATCGTAGAGGCTGCTTTTCGTTTCGTCTGGAAACGCGGCGCGTTTCATCCGGCGCGTTTCATCGGATATATATATATATATATATATATATATTTATATATATATATATATATATATATATATATATATATATATATATATATATATATTGTTGTAGCAAAACTAGTTTGAAAATATAGAGGGTTCGCCGGAAATAGGATCAGCTCAGCTAGTTTACCGACCTTTGCTCTACTTATTTCACTACAAGTTATGTCAACTCATGGTCACGTGATCTTTATTATCGAACGGCACTGAATCTTAGACGTCTTCCGGCCGTGACGGGATAAATTTGACATTAAAAATTATTTTCATCTATGTTTTTGTGCGGAAATTTTTAATGTTGTATTTATTATTTTTAAAAAAATTCAAATTGTAAATGGGAATCTGTTTAATAAAATTGATTCGCATTAAAAATATTTCTTCAGTTAAAATATTTTTTTACGTTTTTACGAAACCATACAAATTTTATTTAAAATGTTAGAGATCCCCAACACTCGTGGCACTCACAACGCACGCGCTTAATTTTCTTCTGTAAAAATGACCATAAGAGTATTAGTGAGAATGATGCAACTCACGGTATCTCAGGATCCCTGATTGGTCGAGATAGTCCAAGGGAATGAGGCAAGGAGCTTCACCCGACCCCGAGGCGATGCCATCGTCCACCATCGCTGCCTACGGGCAGGTAAACGGCCGTAATCCGCCTACAAAGGGAGGCCTCTTGTACTTTCAATGACAAAGCCGTGTCTTCCTAATGACAAGACAGTTCGACAAGCACGTTACGAGGCGCTAGGGCCGTCAAGAGAAATGCTCTGTAATAGATTAAGAGGGGTTTTTTAGACTACGTATAATGTCGAATTTGAAAGTACCCATTACGTTGAATTAATAAAACAAATTAATGTAAATTTGAATTGTATCTATGTGTAGAGCGTACTACTACCCAAATTTATTGGCCCTCTGAAGTTTACAGACAGCGGTTGCGCAGCTACAGACGGAGCGATTGGAATGTGACAATACTTTGGCCCAACAATTTTATGGGCAAAATTGCTGGCCAATTTTTTAAATTGTTAATGGAACACGCAGTGATAATAATATTAAAAAAGAAAGCAAAGTAGGTAATACTTTGAGAACCCGTGTTCATCTGTTTATAAGTATCTCTATTTATGCATTTTAAAATTAAATGTATTCCTTAAATTTATTTACCATTGCGTATTTGGATTTTTAAGTAATTAACGATGTAGAACAAATGTTAGGGAATATTTCTAGGCCGCCTACAGATATTACAACATATAGAATTTCTTAGAAGCCATTAAATGTAGTGAAATTCAATGTACGATGTAGTGGGCAATGTATAGCATTTATGTCCGCGGTGGTGGAGAGGAGGTGCACTGACAGCCGCGCAGAGTTCTGCGGCCCACTACGGTACCGGAGCGTGGTCGGCTAGGGCAGCGGCTACATCAGGAATGATTGATTCCTGAAAGCACCGCGGGGCGCAGGTCGGTCCGCCGCGGCCACCCACAGCCGCCATGAAAATGCGGGCCTATGAGAAGGCACCGCCCCCTTTCCACTTACTTGGAGAGCAAGGCCAACCGCCAGAACGGAACTGACAGGCAGGAACGTCACGGCATTGTCTCGCCGAGGTAACTCGGGAGATGTACAACCGCCTCCGAGAAATGGTGCAGGCAGTTAGGGTTTCAGTACTATTCAGAGCTACCACGTGTAAACGTATTCGCTGTATTAGTTAGGCGACGACGCCTTGGGCTACGTACAGTCGACGCCGGTTATAGTGCACTTAAGTGACTGGTCCCTTTTCGCTTAGATTACAAATAAGCATAAGAAGATTCGGTAATTGTGAACCTGAACCTCGGCTATTGTGAACGTAGGAAATACAACGTCCTGGAACTTAGTTCCCTCCTGGAAAAGAATATGCCGCCTCAGTGCCACAAATTCCAACACCAGGCAGCTTGAAAAAATATCGTCGGTCAAAGATAATAATCGAAGAAGTCTCCCCTGAGGTGAAGATAGTGGTCCGGAAATGGACACTTTACTGATGACCTTATGCCAATCCTTTCACTGTGGGAACAAAGGCCGTATCCTGCGAGGGCTACATATTGCGGTGGCGACGCACTATTGACTACTTCAGTTTCAATCTTGGTGTTACTTGATATTCCGTGGGACAAAGCGCATTGAGTTCTATGTAGGCGACAGCAAGCACGTCACTACCGCAGCCTGGCGATATCATCCGAGCCGCGCGGAAAAGCGATTAGTTTCATTAGCCGCTTGCGACATCCCGCTACCGAAAGCATCTCGTAGGTTATGAGGCGAGTAAAGGGCCTTCGGAGAGTGAGACGGTGTTCCAAGAGTACAAGAGGCATTGACGAGTGTCAAGACTTCATTACGATACTTAGACACAAAGGACACTGCTTAATTATGAATTGAGAGAGCAGGAATTTTGGAGAAGAATCTAAAGAAATTACTCATGAACATGTACGAAGCAAACAATTAAAAACGTTTTAAGGATAAATATAGATATAGAAGGATATTGTTATTGCCGTTCGTGTTGTTAATGTATTTTTGCTGTATCTCTATATTAACAAAATCTATCGTTAGGGAGAAATTCTATTAAAATTTGAATTCATCGGATATAGTGAACCAAAATAGTCTCCAGAAGCTCACGATAACCGGAGATCACTGAATTTGGTGCGGACTGTGGTAGATTGTGCTGTGTGGGGGACATCTTCGAATGGAGTTGAACATTGCTGAATTACAGTACAACAATTTCTGATCCTGGTTTCTAAACTGTATTACGATTTCATAATAAATTGTTGAATTGGGAGAACTGCTGTACTTGGTCGCCCACCCCTTCCAGCCCAAACTATAGGGATGACTCGGAGGCTGGCTGCAGTTCATTTTGAGATATTCAGTAGAACAACTAAACAGAAGCTTAAAAAAGCTCTCAAGCAAAGAAGGCGATTCAAACGTTTCTCGGCATTTATTAGTTACTTGGATAAAATTAGTAAATGTGGATTCTCATAAAGTGATCTTTTGCTTGTCTTTTAAGATCCATAGTTTTTATCTACTACTTGAAAACAATGCTATCCTCATTTTAAATAAAATTATAAAAGAATGATACGTCAATATATTAAGTATAAAAATAAATTTTATTTTTCAATCGAATTATAAACGAAAGTAGCCCTGGCGCTTTATCCAATACTTTTCATTACTATAAAAGACAACGCGAACCAAACTAACGCATCTCAAGGATAACATTGTCCCAAAATAATTTTATTTTTTAAATTAACTTGAACGGAAAAACATATGTATCCACAGTATGAAAATAGTTTAGTTGTGTAAAGATGATTTTTGAGTACAAAGTGGCAAATCTCGTTTTTTTTGGAAAGTGAATTTGTAATCTTAGAAAAGTATGGCAAAGTAGCTTGGTTTTACAGTACTGATATAGACACGAACCGAAAAAAAATTAAAAACGAGAAGAAAATAATATTAATAAATTATATAACAAGTTCTTTTTGTAAATATGTTGTTTTTGCTCCAGTATATTTTTCTTAGTTCTTTTCATTATGCTTCTTTTCTGCTGATTCTTTTGAAGTAAATATCTCCTTCTTAATGTGAAAGTTACACAATGAACACATTTTCAAGCTCCTCCAATTTTCGATTCGCGTGTTTTAGAATTGGAGAATCCATGGGAAAAAAATGTTAAGTTTAGGTGAATTGTACAAACGGATAAAAAAATGACAGAACGAATAATTCTTTGAAACGAAGGCCCATACTTCGTTTGAATCAAGTAGGCTAATAATACATTTTTTCAAGTGTTCACGTCTGTATTCGGTACATAAATAATAATACAGATTTAACAAGCACGTGCATAGTAAACTCTACGACATAAGGAATGCGCATTAAAATATTAAAAAAATGTTTTCAAATTTACAGAAACATGCAATTATGGGCGTCAGCTCATGAGTTCAAAACGCTGGACGATTCAACTCTTGTTTAGAGCCTTTATCAGGATCTAAAAATTAATATGAATATCTTACGTAACTATAATGAAAGGAAAAAGAACAAAAAGTATAAGTGTGTACGACAACGTCAAAGAGCGATCAAAACGCAGTTATTAATAAATTATGACAAAGCTAAACAATTGCATTCTTCTGGTCGTATTTGCAACTTACAAAATTGACTTGCGATTTTAAATCCTTGCTCGTCATCAACGTTCTGTAGCTGCAAGCAGTAATATTCTCTCTCGTGAAATATTACTGAGAATTTCATCTGGGTAGAAAAAAAGGCTTTGCTATTCGCCATTAAAAGGCCTCGGTAATGAATACTGAGGACGCCTTGGAGAAAAAGCTGCCGAAGCGTTGTGCTGACCACATTATCTTTTCCAGGGCCGTGAGCCATGTAATTAAGGAGCCTTTCCTCGACGACCTCTCTACACAATGTCCGACCTGTTGCTGGGAACAGCTACGCTCTCTCCAATGTAGCAAAGCTTCATAATCACATGGTCGCCGTGAAATGGGCCGTATGTGGTGGCTACTGGAGACCCTCGGATGGGAGAGCTGGCGTGTCCGGATGCCTGCTTTTCGCTTTTATTAAAGCGACCAATGGAGAAAACCATCGCATGAAGCTTTTCCCAATTACGGATATTCATCTGGTCTCGCTCAGTCAGTCCGCATGTATTACTCTAAAAGGTCTCATATCGCACATTCATATTAACGATGTGAATGCATGCTCCTTTCCACGCAAAGCTATATTAAACTACTAATACTCCCACATCACAAGTGTCCTCTTATTGTTTGTAGCGATAATATAATATCCATGCAATCCATATATCCAATATATAATATCCTGAATCCATGCAAAACTTTCACACATTTGAATTCGACTTAATGTTTTCGCGGACACTGAACGGGTTGTTTCACTCGAGGATCACCTCATTAACCCAACAACGTGTGCGAGTGCTCTATTCCCGCCAAAATATATTTGTCTGAACAGAGATTTAATCTCGGCGCATTTGTTTCCGCTTGAACGTGAAAACTAATCATATTGCCACTGGCGTTCCATACTCCAGAGAACAAGACGCATCAATGAAAAATACATATTCTCAATTTTGAAAATTCACAAATTTGAATGAAAATAGCACTAATGCCATAGGACTCAATGTTTTATGTTCTATACTAAAAAAAACAAGAAAAATTAATGATTTTCGAGAAATTCTTATTCACATATTTACGAAAAATGGTCTCAATTTCACTCGAGTACGCAAAAGTACAAATATTAAAATACTGTAAATAATATGATTTAAATATATAAAATAAAAAAAATGTTATTGAAAAAAATTTCCGTCAAAATATTGGCATCGATTTTTTGCAGCATTACATAATTTTCTCTGTACTATATGTAAGAAATAATGAAAATGGAATTATTTATTTATTAGTTTAATAATAATATCGCATTTTTAAACGGCGCATTTCGTTAATGTATTATGAAACCTAACGGAGCTCTTCTGCTGCGGGATTGCATGTTCAATAAAACACGTAAAATAAATTTCACAACACATTTAATTAAAAACAAAAATGATGATGAGCATGCAAATGAATGATTTCATAAAAAAATTTACAAGTTTTGATTGAGTTCTTGCAGCTTACTATCCGGGTTGAAGCACAAGCAAAAACAAAAAGAAACAATTAATATCCCGCTGCAATAATATATCGTATTGGTGGAATCTACACTCTCAGCTTCCTTGGTTACCTTCTTTTCACTCCTCGGCGGGAAAAATGAGCTGACTGGTACCCGATTACGGGTCGTTCACAAAATTCTTACGGTTGGCGTGATTTCTTCCTTCCTGGGCGGCTGGGCGTCGGCGGAGCCTGCAGCGCAGCGGGCGGCGGTAGGAGGCGGGCACGCCGTCCTCGTTCACCCAGGCCGGCCACAGGACGACAGCGCATGAACAGAGGACCCACTATGACCGTCGACGTCATGCTAACGTGGTGGTGAGCTGAATTCGACTGCCGAATCGGGCGAGAATGCGGTCAAAGTGCGGGTCGGAGCACATGATACGGTGAAGTCAAGGGATGCACGGAGAAAAAAGAACAGTTGCAGTATACCTGATCCATTATACTGTATCAAGGGAACGCATGATAATATAGGCCCAACCAGGTTCACTGTTGCTGTTTCGTGACGGAGATAGTTGGAACGAAAAGTTGCATCGTAAAGAGTCCCTTGTTGCACTCGTCTGAATTCACCTTGTCAGAGTGCACGGGTAGAAGCTGCCGAGTCCAAGCAACCTTGTTGGAAGAGTTGGCCATCTGCTCGGCATAAGCGAGCAACACAGGTTGGAGGATCTAGCCTACCGTCATGACGCATCCGGGCGAAACTGATGGAAGGAGCCGGCCTTCCGTGTTGGCTTGCACAGCTATACTGGTTGAAGGGCCAGCCGTACGTGTTGCCATATTGAAGCATTTCTTATTGGTGTTACAATTACTGATCGTTGACGGGTATAGGATGGGTTATACGTAGTACTTGCTATTAATAGAATATTCATTATTTTTTATCCAACAACAGATCTGTATATTTACCTACACAACCAGACACCGTAAAAACGGAAATAATTGCATAACAATTATGCATTTATATATTCAGGTATCAGGTGTGTGTGTGTATATATATATAATGAATATTCTGAAACAGCATGTATCTAAAAATAAAATATTAGAATTTAACATTAAAATATTTATTTAGTAAAGTAAAATTTGTGTAAAATATAACATAACTCACAATAGAATGAAATATATTGACATAAACTTAATAGCTAACAAATGATAATGAAACATTGATGTACCACTTATTCATTTATGTGATCAGGTGGATTAAATACACAAGGAGACTAAGAACATGTTTACAGTCATTAGTAATTATTTCAAAAATATTTTATAACTGTTACAAAATTATTTTAAAAACGTTTTATAACTGTTTCAAAACTATTTTAAAACTGTTTCACAAGTACATTTAAATAGCAACTTTTATTACTGATCCCCAAAAAACAAATTTAATTCACATTTATTTTATAAAAACGCCAAGATTTATTTAAATTATGGCTAAATATGTAGCTGAAAATTATTTTCGAATGTATTTGTTGTTTATTTCTTTTAACCTTTAATTTTACAAATTTAATATTCTTGTTTTATGTTTATATTAATTTTGGTTATTAAAAGTTCAATTCTATTAGTCCCTTCATTATACTTAGGGTTCGTGCATTCACTAGCACAAAATTCATCTACATAAAATTAACACTTAGTTTACAATTACAATGAATTCTTAAATAGTTTACATACAGTTAAAATCAAAAAAGTATATGGAAGAAATCACCAACATAAATCACATTTATATTTTGTACTTCTGTTATTTCAATTTCTGTAATCTAAATGTACACACAATCTATAAAATAAAATAAAATTAGTTAAATTAATTTAAAAAGTGGAATTAAAATGTATTGCCCAGGATTGATTTACCTGCCGTGTCTGCAATTTGAATCAATCTCATTGCTTAGAAACCTCGTTGCCCATTTGACAATGAATAAGCTCATTGGCCTGCATTTACAAATCCTACACTCCCAACAAGTTAATGTCATAACTATTGTTATTATCACCTGAATGCAACAATAAAAAATTATAGAGAAGAAAGTGCACTCAATAACAGCGAATAAATATAGTGAGAGGTCGGGATAAATCATAATTTTAGTATTGTGTAAGGTGGGAGAAGACTCATCACTTTAGCGTGGGACGAAATGATTGGCCTTCATTTTATTGGATGAGTCAAATAATAAGTTTTCTTAGCAAATTAATAACCAGTTCTGAAGTGACTTTTAAATTTGGCAAGTTATTTTTTAAATGCATACTTTTCTGGATTGCTTCAAAATTTAGGATTATATTCTTTGAATACTATTGATTAATTTCACACACACATAGATCACTACTCAGTATCACTGGTAACTGACAGTGATATAATGGAAGGGAAAATAATTAGGTGCAGACTCAGTCTGCTTGCATGCAAGAAAATAAAATAAAATATGTTATAAAACCATGTATATAAAAAATAAAATAAAAATACATATTTAATTAAATTTTGTAAAATTGCCTATACCAATTCAGAAATTGAAAACCGCAGGATTACCTCTATTGAAGTCATTAAATATTGTTGAAGATATTACAATGACTTTGAAATTTGTGTTTGGACATGCCAGTGTGACTGCTGAGGAAAAATTATAAAAACCAATAAATTCATATTCAATTTAAAATTTCTATGAAATTTAAAGAAACAAAATTGTGATTCAAGAGCAGAAAATGCAGAATTTGATCTGACATTGGCTCAGATTTCATCTTACAAATATGCTCCAATTACATCTGGCGGTGTAGTAGAATGTCCAAAAAGATTCATTTTTCACAAAAGGATGAATTTGACTGAGTAAAATTTTGAAAAATTGTTTAGTGTTCCTGTTTCAAATGACAATGAAAAAAAATACCAAGCTAAAATTTGATTGTGCATGTTTTGTCAAATTTTATTTGGCATATGTATGCAGGTTTTAGCATTTTAAAGGGCACGAGAATCATGTCTAGTAATATTGAATTGTTTTATTTCAAGAGGAAAGTATTTTATTCACTTGGCAAGGGAAATGTTTCAGAAAATTATCAAGGTCAACACTATTACAACAGTAATGACATTTCTTTGCCCAAGAATCATTAACACAATCTGAGATATTTTTCTCTGGCAATTTTGAAGATGGATAATAGCCAAAATCATTGCATGTTTGAGAATGCAGTGTTATCCTTACTATTTGCCACAAACAGCACACTGTGGAGAACCCTAAATTATGAAAAACTTGAAACCTTTTTTCCTTGGAAACCAAAGTAAAAATTAATAATCTTTCAAAAGAAAATTACAAATTATCACACTCCATGAACTTGATTCAGTACTCTAGTTGTAAAATAATGTCCTGAAAAACCAGCATTTTGAAGTTAATGACACTTTTCTAGTGGGAATGTGAATTTTTTATATTACTCATACTCATTTGTAGTCATTCTGAGAGCACTACTAAATAGTACACATTGAAACTATAACGAAATTTTAATACAAGTTATATTATCTAATGAGAATTTTAAAATAACTTGCCTGGTCAAAAATGATACCCACTAAAATAATTGAACCATTTATGTATACACATTTTGTGAATGTTAAATACGAATGAAATCACAAAAGTCCATGATGCTTGCAAAATTAGCAAAATGTATATTGGCATCACCTTCAAATACATCTTCATGATTTTGTTATAGAATGCAATAGCCATTTAGAATTAACGATATCCATGAATATCTGCATCGATGAACCATCACCTGTTTCAATGACCAATTTCCATCACCTGTGCCAAAACTACCAGAAAAATAAAATTAATACAATAGTATTTGAAAATATAATTAAAGTGATAATTATTAAAAAAATAAAAAAATAGAAAGTGTTTTACAGCAGTTATTTTTAGGAATGCATTATTATTTTGTTCAATTATTTACAGAACATGATAGGCTTTAGTCTCAATTTAAATACACTAATCAAAATTCTGTACACTTATAACATATAGGAATACTACACAACAATTAATTCTACAATTTCTAATTGCCATTAATGACACTTCAAGACTATTCAAATTATTTCAATGAATTGGCAACATAATAAATATTATTTCTTTACATTTTAATACGAATTTGCAATGCTTAATCGAGTATTAAAAACTAATCAAATAACTTAAACTTTTTAATAGGTAAATAATGAGTTTGGAAGTAATTGAATTCTATATCCACTTAACAACATTAGAATTTGAATTGAAAGGATTCAAACCGATGATGTAAAACGAAATAATTGTTTATCTTGTTCGACATAAGCTTTTAGAGGAATTTTACAATTTACATTAAAATAACTTTGAGCTGGATTAATGGCCAAGTTTTGTAGGTTATAGAAATGCACAAACTAATATATGCCTTTCTATTATTACAACTCATGATAGAAATATATACGTACCTAAAAGTTGCAATTTCATTCCACCATTCTCTTTTAATCTTGGTTGACAATTCTTGTTTGATTTCAAATAGGCGGTGTAAATGAAGGTATTTTCTTTCGAACTTCATTCGCCCGTTTACTTCCAATGAAATAAGATTTTCACTTCAAAGAGGTATTTTAGACTCTGTAGTCTGGCACCTATTAAAAGATATCCACCAATATCCTTTTAGATTATAATCCACACTGATGCAGCACGATAAGTTTCAATACGGTACTTACCAGTGAACTCATAGTACGTTCAACGATTTGCTTTGCCAACGACGTATTTTTCTACAATAACAAATTGAAAACTTTCACAACGATGCGCTTTTCGCCACTTCGAAGAAATATTCCTGAAGGGCCAGTCACTCTCTTAGTCCTTCCAAAATGAACTGAATAGTAATGCCGATCGGCGGCGTGCCGTTGCGGTCCAACCGGCCGCGCGCTTCCTCTTGTTGACCCTCAGCTGACCCTCGGCTGATATCAGGACTTGTGTCTCTGGACAGCGAATGCGGAGCCACGGAAGTATGCGAAAATAGTCGAGCGGAACCGAGCCGTGGAGCGTTGATTTTCAGCGCGAAGCATTTGAACGATTTTAAAATGTTCGAGCGGATATCATTTCCACACTACTTTATTGAGGTACAAAACTTTGGTTCAGAGTGGATCCACTGTATACATATATATATATATATATATATATATATATATATATATATATATATATACACGTGTGTGTGTGTGTTTAACAGATGTTGAATGTTTTTCAATGTATATTTTCTTCAATACGTAATTAATCTGACAAGGTACCTGGTTGTTTTGGCCACCTAGTGCTTTGCAACATGATTAGGCTTGATAAGGCCGACAGGTCCGTTTATGAAGCAACATCAACCTCTCAGAAATCACAGGCCGGTTGGTCCATCAAGGTTGGTCTATCAAGGTCAGCAATCTTAGATGCTGTTTTAATTAGGAAAGGGAGTAAAGCACCAAGGTCTCTGTTTCGCATACGAAGGTTTTGTGTAACTATTGAAATCTTGTTGGGAATTATGGTATCCTTTATTTCAGTGTACCGAGCGTTTTTCAAACTTTGCTGATGGGGAATATTGCGTTTTATATATCTGGAAGTCTATTAGAACTAACCGTTCTACTTCGCGCATCCTCCTATCTCCAAATGTCACCATAGAGATGTGTCCGCGGTATAAATTCAGTTTCACTTAGTAAGACCAGTAGTGCTAATCGCTTTCCTGCTACTGCCCTCCAAAATTCTAGTATGTACTCGTATAAGCGTGTTGGCAAGTTCCTCTGCGAATCTAATTTATGTCTTAATAGATTAAATTTTTAGAAGTTTCCAAACCCCTACACTACCAACGACTTTTAACACGATGACCTTTGCTGCGTATCTAGAGACTCATATATATATTTTTTAATAATCTGTGTCTCTCTTCAATCAATGACTATCTACACAAAATTGGCACCCAAGCGACAGCCACTAGAGATTTAAATATTGTGTCGCAAACCTTCAGAGACAAATTAGACTAAATGATTTTTTAAGGGCAATTCGTTCTTTACTCGTATGTTGAGCTGACAGTATTTCACTATTCCGTTTACGGAAAATTTATGCAACAATGTAAGTAAAAGTTTGAATACGGTCGAACTAATTCTAAGCAGATAGCTTTTTACCTTATTACTCCAAGTAAACCCATTTTCAAAAAAACAATTTATGTTCTTTGAACGTTTACTTTCAGTTCTAATGTCTCTCTAAACATTTTGAGAAGGTTTAAACTCCTCTGTAAACCCTCAATAGTTTTCAAACATGGAAGTACAAGTAAATCATCTGCATATAATAACACTGCGATTTTCAGAACATCAATTTCCGGTACTAATGGGGCTGTCGTTGTACACTTTATAAAGAGAATATTTTTATTAGTAATACGTTCGTAAGCCAGTACATATAACAGCCTGTACATATAATAAAACTATTTGCCTCAGGTTGCGAAGAAAATGACTTTCCTCAGGTTGAAACTGTTCTTCTGCAACATGACAACTTTCCATGATGTTCTTGTACATCGATGATATGTAATGGAAGCCACATGGAAGCTATTGAGGAAAAGTAATGGAATTTAGTTCTGGAATAGTCTGAAATCCCACTAAAAGTGCGATTAACATTTCACATGTTCACCTATTGCAGGCCTTTCTGGAAACTGAAGTGATATTGTGTGGTACGTTCACCCCACCGCCAGCAGCGAATCCACTCCGCATTCCAAAGAACGACGAGGCGTCTGCGTGCCCACCTACCCCATTCTCGGAACTCACAACGCGGGGCCCGTGCCGCAGGCGAAAACAGAACGCCGCGTCTCCTCCAACGTCTCGCCTCCCTCACCGCCCTCACCGCACAGACCGACACGGGCCAAGCAGCCGCGGGCGCCGAGCAGAGTGCCAAGTTTGCGCCCCGCACCACAGAACCACCGCACCACCGCTCAACCTTCGCCGCGCCACTCCCATCGATTGCCAGTTCAATACGCCGCCTCGCCCCCCCCCACCTCCCAGCCACCCACCCCGCACAGCCACGCCCCGCCTCGCGCCGAACTTCCGACAAACTACGTTATTCTAAATTATGCTAATTTCTATAGTTCTCCGCTCGCCCGCGCCCAGGTAGGGCCCCTCCCGGGGCCCCCCTTTGACCGACTCCCCGCTGCCCCCTCGCGGAGCCTCGAAAAAGAAACGCCCGGCGCCGCCATTAGCATCCTTTGAAATACCACCCGCAGTACGATTTGGCGGCGGAAAGGCGCCCTCCTCATCGCCGCGAGATACGGGGATTTCCCGGAATATGTAGATTGGCACTTTTCTGAAAAGGCGCCGGAGGAACTTCTCGCTCAGCCGCAACCAGGGGAAGTGTTCGCCGCGGAAGAGTTGGTTCATTGGCCACTTTTCCTTTTGCGCTGCAGGCTGAGGCGCCCCCGATGGCCAGAGTGGATCATTGGGGAAAAGTAGTCTGCGAATTTTCGTGGCGGGGCCGCAGTGGTAGAAACAATCGTTTACAACATGTATTGCTGCGCGAATACTTAAGAACTGGGGTGTTCGGGCAACGGTCTTATGGATGATGACGGTTTGTTCGCAACGCGTTTGTTCCCGTCGTTTCCTCTGGGTCGTCCCGCGACACGCTTCCTTAAGTTTGCATTGTTTTTCTTCGTCGCGGGATCGTCATCTTTTTAATTCAGTGACGGTTATAAATCATACTTGCCATTACACCTGCCTTACCGCAGTTAACTAGGAAATAAAATGTACATACGTAGAAAATGCAGTGCGAACATTGTTTTAGTTTTTCGAAAGCGTTAAAATGGCTATAAGTGAGTTGCGTTGACATAAATTATTTCACTATTGAGAAACTGTAGAAACAAACTCCCAATAATTTCATCGTACTATGGTTAAAAAATCCTCTATTTTGAAAAGAAGATTTCAACAAATGTTACTCGAAGCAAATTTTGTCGATGACACAAGTGCGTAAAAGTAGGCGAAGATATTATTCAATTTCTCCTTTGGGGCGGGTTATGTTGTAGCCCGCGCCCTGAGACATACGCGAAAGCCATTGACTGCCAGTTTTCTTCGAGCAGAGGACCCACATTGCCACGAGCGCGAGCGGTACTATTTTTCATGAACAGCAGTATGCGCAAGTAAAAAACATACAGAAAGCAGAGAATAGAAGTATTGTCGTTTAAACACTTAGGAGATTGCGGCGTTGTTATTCGGTGTACAACTAACGTCGATTTGAATCTCAAGAGCACCCGGCATAATTCCAGCGACTTTTTTATTTAGTATTATATATTCAAGAAAAACTTCTTAACTGAGAATTCAAAATAAAAGAGGACTCTAAAACCTTTGCATAGATATTTCCATTCCTTGCTTTTGAGTATTACATATGTATGTAGTATTAGAGTCAGAAAAAAAAGAGATCAGATCGTTGGTTATACCCATAGAAAAAGAGAGTTTGGACGTCTATGAAATACATTAGTGACAATCATAAATGACGTCATAATGGAATGGTAGGAAATGGTGCGGCGTTTACGACATTTGTATCATATAAATGAATTTGAGGCGTTGTTTCGTCTTATGTATTTATTTTGGCATAAAGCTTTTTCGGCCGCATTGCGACCATCTTCAGTGCTACAAATAATAATAATAATAATAATAATAACAATAATAATAATAATAATAATAATAATAATAATAATAATAATAATAATAATAATAGCACTGAAGATGGCCGCAATGCTGATGCTGATGGTCGGAAAAAGCTTTATGCCAAAATAAATACATACGACGAAACAACGCCTCAAATTCATTTACGTCATAATGGAATGTATATCAAACAGACGCAGTGTCCAGGGAGTCACTTATTACTCCGTCAGCAACTTGGCCCTTGTCTATGGATTCCGCGGACGCGCCCCAGCGCTACTTCTTCCCGCGTCACGTAGTCGCTTCGCAGACGCGCCACCGCACGGGCGCTCACCATGCAAAGCGCGCGCTCCACGCCCCGCCCCGCCCCGCCCCGCCCCTTCACCCGCTTTCACAGGCGCCAAACGCAATTCGGCTAGAGACGCCGCGCCGCGCTGCGCCAGCGAGCCCCGCCCGCTTGCGGGGATAGGTAATGCAATCCGCGGACATGATACGCAGGCCCAAGAAGCACGTGTAATTAGTTTACGGTCCCCGAGACGACGGCGGCGGCGACGGCGACGAAGACGACACAAGCGCTGCAGCGACGAAACAACCTCCATGGCCGCACAGTGGGCGGGGCTTATTCCACTCACGCGTTATAACCCCTCGCTGTGTTGAAGGAGCGTCGTTTTTATTGGCTTGTTAAGAAACGCTTTTATTGGCATTACCAGTAAGGAACTGCAATTACTTTAGTTATTTGAGGTTTTATTTGAGAAATTGTGTGTATACAAGCAGAACAATCGGTTTATTTCACAATTAAGATCATTGCATTTCACGAAATTTCTGGAAATCATTCACAAAATAACGGTTGATACACAAACGTTGTTGTGTAACACGCATTTGATTCACTTAAACAAAATTTCAAAAGTTCTTTTCTTTGAGTATATCCGAGTTTTTATTTGAGTATGAAATCTTGCCACAAGCTCCAACGTATTATCTTAAATTCATGACTTTCATTTAATCAATTTTGATTATACAAAAATCGTAACACACAAATATTAGTTCCTAGCTTAATTGTAACGTGCGCCAGGAAAGTCTCTCTGCACCGAGCTCAATTAGGGATCATAGAGAAAGAAGTGAAGAAAACAATTCTTCCATTATTTGTTATGATTGTAGTGAGTACACAATATACGTTTTCAAGCTGCAGCTCCAGATACCTACTTAATTTCTGGTACAAACATTCTCACTAGCAAGATGCCACTGCGGAGTGACTTTCCTGGCGTGCTATATAATATATTTGAAAATAATAGGATTACTTTACAATATATTTTACTGCTAGACCAATAGAATTCCATTTCCGTGATATGTTCTTTAATAAACTAGGCATATTAATCTTCAACAAAAAGACAAACAATAGTGAAGTCGACAGCAGTTGACTGGGAGAGGTGGTTTAGGGCATCAACTGATGTCATTGCAGTGCCTCTGACCGGGGGGTTCAAGGTTCGAGTCCCGACATTGGCAAGATTTTCGATGCTAACTTGTACCTAGATCGAATTCAGTCGCTGTCAGCAGGATAATTCTAGAGGCCGGCTGCTCTGATCGGTAGTTTTCCGTGGTTTCTCCGATCAACACCAGGTGAATGCGGAAGCAGTACCCTAACAAACGGGTCACGGACCGCGCGCGATCTGCCCATCCTCTTCCTTGTCCTATCCTCTCCTCCTTACACACACACTTACACTAACATGCACTACACTACCACACATTCCGGAAGACTGGTCGGGAGCTTAGAGCTTGTCCCGGATGGGGCGGTGCCCCGCTGGTGGGAGAGTCCTGGTTAGGGGGAAACCCCACTAGCCGACGGTAGGTCGGCGCCGGATCTCGCCATCCAGCGGGGGAAGATTACCGCCAACTCCTGAGGAAAAACATGCACTACACTAACGGGACTAATGACCAAAGCTGTTGACGCGCCTGGAAACACGAAAAAACCGAACCAAACTAACAGCCAACCAACACTCGAAAGCAGTTGTAAGTCCTCTGAAAGCGCGTCCCATCCACTGTGGCTGGCCGCCGCCTCGCCCAGCGGCGCCGCCAGTGCGGCCGCTACGCCGCGCCGCGCCGCACCGCATTCTTCATCAAGACACAATCAAGTTGCGCGCGCCCGCGTCCCGAGGGGGTGGCGGGCGACCTGACGCGCAGACCAAGTCGCAGACGCCGCCGGCCCCACTGCCAGCGCCGCTGCCAGTGCCGACGCCCTTTCCACCGCCTAGGCCCCGCCCATCGCCATTTCACCATCATCATTAACGCTACCACTGGCTTGCAGTTATTCTGAGCTGGGAGATTTTTGTCACTTTGACAGGATTTTCGACCCTAGCTAGTTAGCTAGGTCGAATTCAGTCGCTGTCTGGAGGAAAATTTTAGCGGCCGTCTGCTCTGATCGATAGTTTTTCGTGGTTTCTCCGATCAACACCAGGCTTATGACGGAAGAGTACGCTAACAAACCATGGACCGCGCTAGATCTTTCCTTCCTCTTCCTTGTCCTGTCCTCACCCCTTACACACTCACTTACACTAACATATACTACACTACCACACGTGTTGAGAGACCAGTGAGGACTTAGAGCTTATCCCGCTTGGGGAGAGATATTTGATTGAGAAAAAAACTCAGCAATCTGACGTGTATGTTGGCGCCGAATCTCACCATTCATCGGAGGAAGAACGTCGCCATCTTCCGCGATAAAACCATACACTTACTGTTCTAATGATCACAGAAGTTTACACGTCTGGAAACACAAAATAATCAATCAATCAATCAACCTATCACGCTATGACTACCGCTACTCTTAACACCACCTACAACTCTTGACACCGATTACTCAGGTATACTATTGACTTTTTCGAATCCACGACTATTATCGACTACGTGAAACCACGTCTATTATCGACCCCTCGAAATCACTGCTACTATCGACCCTGTGGCAATCACAGTAGTTGCCAGAGTGTGCACCGCCATCAGGAAAGTCACCGCCATCACCGCCACCACCGGCGTCACCGTACCCTGGTCTGATCCGGGTCCAAGCTTGCACAAAAACGAATTTATTAGTAAACGCCAAGTATAAAAGGTTGGAATTTTTAGAAATTAAATACAATTTTTAACTTTATACATTTAAATGTCGCTTTGAAAGTTATAACTTTCACCGGAATATACATTTCATTCTGTGAACTGACAATAAGATGTAAAACTATTTGATGGTTTATAACTTTCGTGGCATAATTTAAATTTCTAAGTATTATTATAGAACACGTTGAAATGTCACGAGTGTTTCTGGTTTACATGTTCACCTACTATTTTCCCTTTCTCTTAATCTGTGAAATTATAAAACCTTAAATTTCTTTGATGTATCCCTACGGAATATATTTGTTTTTCAGGAGAACGGCAGTCACATTGAGTCTATTGTAACTGATAAACCTTATACTAGAGAATTATGTATTACAGGAATCTCAGAATTAATGGGTGAGACTTTTAGAGCATGTAGAAAAGTCATAGACGATTACCTTTTACTACAGAATTTTCGGTGAGAAATTTTAAATAACTAGGTTACACATGTTACAGATGTTCTGTAGGTACTCGTACCCGTGCGAGAACTCTCGGTTGTTAATCTCCACCCTCTCCCTCATTTTTCGATTTCCACATTAAGTATGTAATATAACGTTTTTCAAGATCCTCTTATCCTCCGTCACTTGTTCTATATGTCGCCTTGTAAATGATTACCATACAAAACAACCTTGTCAATACAAACTATTCTTATTTAACGTTATTACCGAGCAGCGAGATACACACGTGTAATTTAGCAGCGTCGAATATCAAGTAATTAGCTCAATTTCACATACAGTTGCAGATTTTACACGATCTGAACAGGTGGGGTAGAATCGAGAAGCGTCGAAGCAGCAAAAGTGTAATAGAATTTTCAGGAAGAATTCATTCTGTAGATTACGGTGTGAAAAACGTTTGAGGACTTTGGCCTCGAAATTTTAGATTTTAAGGCCCTAAAACGTTTCGTTTAGGAGTTATTTAAAGATATTGATTTAAAAATGCGACCGTGTTGCGGGTTGCATTTGACATGACTATTTAGATGCGATTTTTAGAACAAATCCTTCATATTTTTCAAGTCAAAGTGCAATTCGTTAGTCTCCGTGAAATTATCATTTTTAGAGACTACCTCACTTATAAAGATTGGTTGCGTGTGAGAACCGCGAAGGATATGTATACTACTGAAATAATGTAGGAGATGATGTACCACCACATGTTTTTTTGGCAAAAAGTGTTCATATTCGATTCTTCTACATGCCCTAGAACTTTGAATCAATCTGACTCTCCACATACAAGAGAAGAAGGCGCTTGGATCCTTTTCAGACCACTGTACAGCTCCGACATGCCCGGCAGTCAACTCCCCGTCGTCGCCGTCGCGTCATTGCCGCCGCCGCGTCGTCGTCGCCGTCAGCGGCAGGTAATCCCATCCCGGGCGCGTGCACACGTGACCGCCCGGGGCGGGGCGAGTCCAAGGGCGAGAACGTGTCGGCGGCGGCGGGGGCGGCGGCGGGGGCGGCGGCGGGGGCGGCGGCGGGGGCGGCGGCGGGGGCGGCGGCGGGGGCGGCGGCGGGGGCGGCGGCGGGGGCGGCGGCGGGGGCGGCGGCGGAGGTGGCCGAGCGGTGGTCCCGCGGCGCGCGACTCGCCAGACCCCTGGGGTCGCAGGCGGCCTCGCAATCTAATAAGACGCTAGAACGACGGAGGCGCACCAATTTGTCCAATTGAATCATCTCAGGTCATGTTTTGCATCCCTAGCCTTACATTGGTGTGGATGCGGAGCGGCGGAGTACGAAGTAACGCAGACGGGGGCACACGTGCGGTATCTGTGAAATTCAGGGTAGAGAATAGTCACAATTGGCAAAGATGCGTAGTAAATAATATAAAGTTGCATACGAATGTTTATGTAGTATTCAATATAAATTCAGGCATCGTCATCCCAGGTTAACGCTGTCAGAAGAAACTATAGTATGAAATATTATACGATTCTATGTAAATAAGAATTAGAAACAAAACTGAAAGGAAAGGATAATCTTGAGCGCAGTAAATCTCATATAGTTAAAAGTAGCACTATATTTTGACGTGTCATTGTCGCAATGCTGAATATTCCGTGCTTTCTTCTTAGAATGAATTAATGAATATTATCTATTTCATGCTACGTGGATTTAAAAATATGAGTGTGAATATGAATTTACTAGTATTGAGAAGTCTCAAACTTGCGTACGTGGACTTTCATATCGGTGTATTAACAATATGCATGTAATGATATAAAAGTTCTACAAATGTTCTTAATATAAAATCCTGTGAAAACAAATTGTCTTTACCATTGATTATGACGATGATGGAAAGGTATTGGTTAATGAAGAATCGTGTGTTAAATAAATTACGCGACAAAGGACGCAATAAATGAAAGATTTAAGATGGATCTTCAAGAGTCGTGTTTTATATTTGTATACAAATAAAATGTAATTCTTTACGTTAGAGCTTTATTAAAAGTACTCTTTCCTTATTAGGGATTTTATACAACTAATATATATAACTACAGGGTCAGTCGGACGGACAACAAAATGCACAAAGTGTGGCGTTGGGCGAATAAACCATCACGTTTCAGGCATGAGATAGTGCATACTGCTGGAAGATGCCTCTTTGCTGGGGATGTCGACGTCCATGTACAAGTTTCAAGGCGTAGTCAGATTAGGTTGCTGCCTTCGAGACATGCAGCGGGTGGCAATCTAGGGAAACGTGATCCCGCATACAGAAGAGACCGGATGCTGTGGCTTTGGCTGTTCGTGAGAAGTCAACGCTGCAGTCACACAGAGGATAGGAGAAAAAATCCTTTAGGCGCAATTATTTTTTGGCTATGCGTTTGGTCATGAATTAATAAAAAAATATATTTGAGTTAATCTTTATTTAGCTGAAGAATTGCACGAACAAATTATTGATGTCTATTACGATATTATATTCTTACTCTCCAATTCCTAAAGTAGAACGATAAAGATTCTGTAAATTTCAACAAGTGAAGAAATAATTTAATCTTCGGTAGTTTTATGTTAGTATAATATAAAACATTTCATTGACTGTTTAAAATTTACAAATAATATCAGTGCTGATATTCAAACCCTGTAACCAAGAATGAAAATGAGGGAGAGTATCATGCCCGCATCACATTTCTGTATTGCGTAATGCATAACGCTAGGCGTATTGATAGTTTCAAAGATACGTATTTTTACTCACAAAAATTAATCAAACTAGTGGTGCTAAAAAATGGCACAGACTTTATCGGATTAATTTTTTATTTTCTTTGTCCCGGGCTATCTTTACGGTCTTGCCCCATCATTTTCTCAACTGCCAACTGTCGGCACCCAAAATAAATGTATTTGGAAATATTCTTAATTTTTCGGTTTCCTAATGCTAGAATGGAAATATTACTTTAAGAATATTGTATAAGAGGGAAACTTCATCATATATGGAAATTTTCTTGAAAAATGTGGAGCCTTCCTTAAGAAAATGTCTTTTACGCGTTACTGCAAACGCGAAATTTGAAGCTCCTGTATACAGAAAACTTTTGAGTTTTCGAGAAACTTAATTGAAAGTCATTTGAAGCACTTTCCCTTATAAATGTAACAATGTGTAGAAATGGTTGAAAATGAGTATATTAACCGCGTGAGAGATATTTAAAAAATACATTTGTGTAATTTTTGAAAATCAAAAGAATATAGCAAAATTTATGTCACATTAAACTGTGCATTTAGAACTACCCGTAGGACAAGTTTGAAGAAAAAATTTGGAGCCTTTTTGAGAAAGTGGCGTTTGAGCGTTCCTGAAAGTGAAAAATGTTTAGTTCGTTTTCACAGAAAGGTTTTCACTTGGCGTGGAAGTAAAAAACATTGCATTTTTGTCATTAAAAAACAAAGAAATATAGGAATATGGCGTTTATGTCATCTTGCAGAGTACATTTATCGTTATCACTATTAAAATGTTAAAATAGAAAATTGGAGCGGGTTTTGAGAAAATCTTGTTTTTTTTATTATTGCACTTATTGCACGCAATATTGCGCGAAAACTACTAAAATTTAAAAAAAGTACATGCCATTATGAGATAATGCAGAAAATATGTTACTTGAAGAATTCCAGTTTTAATGGAGAAAAACATTACTTGAAGGACAAATCTCTATCTTAAATTTGTTTATAAATTTATTTTATTGAATGTTTGGAAATTACATAGTTTAGTAACATAGTACTCTTTCATGTGTTTTTGATGGTTTTCATTATAACTTAAAACTAAACTACATTACTAGTGGAATAGGAATCTACAAGAGCCCCTACCATGAACAATTAATAAAGAAAATGTTAAAGAACGTTTCGAAAAGGAATCGGTTTTTGATTCTAGTTGGGAAGTCATTTAAAGAGGCCACGTTGTAGTGGACTGCTCGGTTTATTAGGTTGGAGTAAAAATTATTGAAAAGGTGGACGATATGTTTGATGTGCGGTGATATATTCAGTTCTTTATGGAGTTGGACGTTTGAAATGAACCATGGGGAATGTATTGCTAATCTGAGGAATCTATTTTGTACAATTTGAAGTTTATTGATGTTGGAAATAGATGCATTGGTTCAGAAGGGACATGCGCGTAGCATTAATGGTCTGACTGTTGCTTTGTAAAGTGTAGAGGCATTTGTTAGAGATAGGCAGCGTTTGGAGTTGATAAGAGGTTTTAGTCGAGCTATTTTTATTTTTGCTTCTTGTTGCTTTAGTGTAATGTGTTTTCCAGTTGAGTTTTGTTTCGGAAGTTTATCTCAAGATATATTACTGTTTGGTTGTGTTCATGAAATTGTGTGTTTATGTGTAATGGCAGGGGGTGGGAAAATGGTCTTAGAGATAACATTTTAGCACTTGATATAGTGGGGATAAATTTATTTTCCACAATGTTGACCAGTTGTCTATTTTATTTAGGTAATGTTGTATCTTGTCGGTAATAGTCTTAAGTGAGTGGCTTGTAGATTGCGGTATCGTAGGCGAATTGTACTAATTGAGTGTGTATTGAAGTGGGTATGTCAGCTGTGTTAAGTTAAATTGTGTGAGTGAGACTGGTGAATCTTGTGAAAGACCTGCTAACATTTTGCGTGGGTTGGAGATGTGATTTTCTACGGAAACTCTAAAGGATCTATCCATTAGAAAATTTTTGATGATGTTTACTAAATAGGTTGGTGTAAAAGTGTATTGTGATATACCAAAATGACGAACCATTTTTATTATGGAACGTCATTTTATATGACATAGAATGAAGGGATGTCAATTGACTATCGCGAGGGGGTCGCTATGTGACAAATAACCAACCGGCGTTAAGGATGATTTTCGTTAGGTTGAAATGACAGCAGAGGCGGAATAAGCATTGTTTTGAGAGACAAAAGAAAAAGATATACAATTTGGATGCTTCCGAGTTTTTTCGCTTGAGCAACGCGGTGATGAGCGTGTCGGCTCCTGATATATTTGACCAGGTTGAGGAAATGCTGTAAATGACAGTTGAATAAAATTAACTATTGTTCTTATATTAGGATAGAGCGTTCTCGTAGGAAGTAAATACGTGTCTAGGCGTCCACCCGAGACGTTAGTGAGGGAAGTCACGGATTATAATAGTATCGCCGGGAGAATTTGGAACCAGATCACGGACATTAGGCAAGGACTTTATCCGGAAGCAAGATTCTGCTGCGTCGACGGAAAAGGTTCTATGGGGCGCCATCGAACGAACAAGTGAAGAGCGCGCGAAGACCCACGAATGAATAACAAGGTTTTATAACTATTGTAATATAGGGAAAATTGATCATAACCAAAGATGAATTCATTTTGATTATCAATATAATAAATTCTAATTTGGTAAGTTGAAAGAAAGCTGATCATCATTCTTCGGGTTACGTGCAATCCAGCATTTTAATAAGATTTTCCGATTCCTTGCCACTTATGGATGGCAGATTGAATAATTGGTTGCAGAGTAAGTAGCAACAATTGTAAACTTCCAATCCCAATTCACTGAGCTAGCAGAACGTAATTTTGGAAGGAGAGATATTTAAATTACGTAGGAATCATTAGGTTTCAAGTGTAACTTTTTTCCTGGCGCCCAAATCACATTTATCAGTAATAATTATGTTTCAAAATGTTGCTCCAAGTGGGGCTTGTTTTTAAATAGAAACACGGGGCTTCTTTCAAATTGGCACCAGTCAACGTCGGGCATGTTTCAGTATGTAAGGGATGATGATAAGACTAGGAAGGAAACTGCGCGAGGTAATGTTCCGGCGATCACCTGATATTGATCAGAGAAACCACGGAAAACTGCCGACTAGAGCAGCCGACCGCTAGAATTCTCCTTCAGACAGCGATTGAATTCAACCTTGCTATCTAGTTAGTGTCGAAAATTCTGCCACCAGCAGGACTCAAACCGTAGGACCTCTGGGTCAGAGGCACTGAGAAGGAGCGAATCGGCGCGACTTGCAGCGGGAAAACAGAACCGCCTCCGTGCCTCACCTCTCCCCAACCGCCCAATGCGCAGCTGCAGCATGTGTCACCGCACAGGGTGAAGAATTTGAATGGTGCGATAGGAAGTAGCAAAGCAGTCGTGGTTTCTCAAATATGAAACATTTGACAGAAATGCCTTCAAATAACGCTAAGTGTTTACATGGGGAGAGAGGGAGGGTGGAGGAGAGGGAAGTAGAGGGAAGAGGGGGGAGGGGGAGAGGGATGGAGAGAGTGAGCGGGGAGCAGCGAGAGGGGGAGAGTAAGTGTATGAAGTGAGAATGTGATTGGGAGTGTGGGTGTGTATGAGAAGGAAAGAACGAAAGAACGAGAGAGAGAAAGAGAGATAGAGGGGGGAGAAGGATAAAACAAAGAAAATAATGTAAAAACATGAGGGAATATAGCGGATGAGATTGGAAAGAGTTGGAGATATAGAAGACAAAATTTATCGTAGGAGGTGAAGAAGGGAGAAGGAGAGAAAAAAATAAGAGATGGGAAGAGGTAGAAAAATCACGGGAACAGTGAAAGAAAATAAAGTAATAAGAGGGAAGAAGGAGGTGCTGAGAGGGTGCAAGGTAAGGTGGTGTGAATAGAAGGGGAAAGAGAAATAATAAGAGAAATAGAACAGAAAGAAAGAATAAGGTAATAACAGGGCTGAAGGGAGTGGGAGCGCAGCGGCGGCAGGGCCCGCCGTTGCATACGGAGCCTGCCGGGGCCGCCTCGCTGCGGAGTATTGAGTTACAAATGACTCGTCGCGTCACATAACTTACGTGCCGATATTTATGAAGAAACCGAATTCATATTTTACGGGAATTGAAGGGAGCCATGCATCTCTACCGAACGGGGGATCTTAGTGGGGGAAGCGAGGAGAGGGGGCGCGCAGGAGAAGCATGGAGCTTTATTTGTTTGGGGAAGGGGGAATACCTCAGGGACCGCAAGTGCAGCACTTCGCTACCCGAGAACTGCATCTCTAATATTGAGTACAAATCAACTATCAGCTGCTATTACGCAGAAGCTTACTTTGCTACCTCGTATCTTTAAGCAAGCTATTTGAATTTCTACAAACTAACTTTATCAAGTTATCAAGTGATTGTCAGTTAGCATGATATACCACAATGATGTTGATCATGTGAATTTTGGTAAAAAAAGATTTGAAATGAAAATCTTGTTTCTTTTCAAAATAATAATACAATTTATTGCATTGTAAAATGCTTGAATATTTAAGTACACATATTTTCGACTTCACATCCTACCAATACATACAAAACATTGCAACATCTGAATACAAAGGAAACTTGAATTTAAAAATTGAACGTGTATTACTGGACTTCTCATATTTATCCGATTACACTATTCACGTGTATTCTCAAGATCAAAATATTAATGTTTCATAACTTTGTATTTTCACTTTCTTCCATATTGCTCGCTTTCATCCACATTACTTAACGAAATTTTTAAGAGTCATACTCAATATTAACTATATTTTTCTTAAGTTTGTATTCTTGACCGTTCACTCAATCAAAATAAATAATATATTAAACAAATTCTTTAGGGCTATACTTTCTGTGACCTTACTCAACCGATTAAATTGATTTGGTTTTCGATTATTTTTTAATGCACGTTCTCAATGTTAAGTCACATAATATTGCTAATTCCACTGTATACTATCTCATTACAATATATTTTGTATTCTGAAATATTGCAGTGTTTTTCGATTTGTAATCTCTTAAAATGTTTGTATAAAAATTAATAGGATATGCTTAATACATGCGTACATTACACAGATTCATGGTATATATAAGTGAAGTACGTATGTATTCTTATATGGACTAAAACTTCTATGAGATCATTAAAATTGTTACTCTTTCGGAGAACACAATCACGTGTCTCTTCAGTAATAATGGATGAAATGCGACCATTTAGTCTCATTTACTTTCATTAGCAAACAACACAAGTATTCTCAGAACAATTGACCTAGTAAATTATCTTGTAAAATACTAGTACGAAAATGCTCACATCTCTCATAATTAAAAATCACAGTCATTGCCTTTACGATCAGTAGAAATATAACATTACATTTCCTTTTTATATGTACTAGCATTTACACGCGTATTGAAGTGCGCTGTCTGAAGAATGGTGTTGTGTACATGGGATTCGATATTCTTCGATTTATAACTCTGGAAATATATAAACACACATGAAATTTAGTGAATTATTTCATGAACGGATTTAACGTTACTTCTGGTCTGCAAAATTTCATATATTTTCACCAGTTCATCTTCATTTTTATTCAATAGCATTATCATTAATGTTTATAATAACATAGTAACAATGAAACAGGTCACAACAATTATTTTAATTTGTCTCCTCTATGAATTGAAATTTGCTTACAATATGGAACACAATTATTTTCTTCACATACTCTACTCACACAATTCTTCCTAGATTGTGAGGAGAATTACTCAACACAGATAAAAGGCCATCGTCACAGCGTCACTCTTTGAGAAACACACAGTACGAACCTTCTAACTGGAAAGGAGCTAATACATCAAGCGGTGAAGTCTTGTTCATCACAACAACTGAAAAAAAGACGCTACCTACGAACTCAAGGTATCACTTACTTCTTCAGAGGTCATCTCTAAAAACACAATGGTATACCGACTTCCTTTTGTGATATCGTGTACAATAAAGAACGGAGGGAGACTCGTATTGTCCTCCTCTGTTGCCTTTGTCACCCAAGGGAGAATGTCCTTCGTTGGTACACCTGAGATGCGGTAACCCTGAAACTCGATGCCTCTGGTGATGACGTCCATTTGGCGTGTTATTCGGCTTACGTTCTCAAGCGGCAGACGCGAAAGCGAGAGAATGAAGGAAGAAAAGAGCTCCTGAAGGATGAATTCTCATTTCACCCCTTTGGTGCTGGTTTGGACAATGCAATCGATAAAATAAAGATCTCAGAACCATTCTTTGTTTCTTCCTAATTATCCCTTAAAATTTATTCGCTTTCCATCCTAATTTTCCCCATCATTCATTTTTCTCCCAAAATGTATGCTCTTCTAGACATCTATATTCGTTCAACACCATCCTCCCGTATTCTTTGCTCTTAGTTCCACTCACAGACTTTTCTGTGGCGCTTTTAAGCTTATACATATCGACATAGTCTCCTGTCGTGTCACGTCTAGGCTATGAGTTCCAATTCCGCGTAAGGCAGGAATGTTATGTATTGTGCTAGCTAGATAGCTAGGTCGAGATCAACCGCTGTCTGGACGAGAATTCTAATGGCTGCCAACTCTAATCAGTAGATTTACGTGGTTTCTCCGATCAATACTAGGCGAATGCCGGACAGTACCTTAACAAACGGGCCCCGGACCGCGTGCGATCTTTTTTTCCTATTTCTTGTCCTATTCTCTTCACTTACACACACTTACATGCACTATTCTACCACATATGTCGGGAGCTTAGAGCTTGTCCCGACTGGGCGGTACCCCGCTGTAGAGAGATAGATAGTAGGGGAAAATACTACAAGCCGACGTGTAGGTCGGTGCCTGATCTCGTCATCCTGTGGAGAAAGACCACTGCCACCTCCCGCGATAAAAACGTGCGCTACACTAACGGGACTATAACTTGGCAGTTGACGCGCCAGGTAACTAATCAATCAATCGATCGATCAATGAACCTCTTGTATTTTGTGTGCATAGAGGTCGAGAACACGAGCGCGACATAAAAATCTGCGGGCTACAACGTCAACTCTATCCAAGTATCGCACGGCTCCCTTCCCCTAAACAGAACTCAGTGTGATGGGCTTGCGAACTACCCTTTTCCAACTGTTCGAATAATGACCAACGACTCACGAGCCACGTCATGGTGATGGGTGGGACAAACCAAGTCTAAGTTTGTTGGGTTTACTAGCTACACTTTTCCGACTGTTCGAACAATGACCAATGTGGACTCAACGAGTCACATCGAGGTGATGAGTGGAGAGACGGGTATGTAGCAGTGGCTGCGCGTGAGTTTTTTATTTTGATACGAGGGCCATCGAGATGTGCGTGAACGTAAAGCAAGAATACACACATATGTCACTTTGAATGGTTTGGGGAGCGATTTCTAGCGTCTCCAATATTACAACTACAATTGCATGCGTTGAAATTATTCTTGGAAGATGTAAGGATGAATGTGAAAAGGAATAATAATGCATGAATATCCACCCCCAATATTGGCTTTGAATGTACTATTATTATTCATAAAAACAATATTCACAACAATAATCCTAACAAATATCAATGATGATAATAATTATAGTGACAATATTTATTCCCTTTTTTACCAAAATAGTACCTGCATTTTAATTTCTTTGAATTATTACCCATAAGTAAACTTGCGATTTTTAGCAATACTTGGACTCTCCTGAGGAGCTCGGAAGCTATTGTTTTAGCAAACTTTGTTACTAGAATCTTTAGTTAGAATAATTTCCTTGTTTTTTGTCGATAAGCTCTATACCTTTTTCTGAGCGTTAATGATAGTATACGAATGTTAACGTCTTTACGCCCTCTCTTTTCGGGATAGATGACCATATGACCACAGTGCTGGTTTGCCTTCGATTTATACTGTATGAAGGATGGTAGAGATAATTAGCGATGAATTATCATTAACAAATTATGCATTTATATTTACGTTAGTGAATATATACTACAAGTGCTCTTTAGTCCATGTCATTCAAGCCGACCGTATGACGAATTCAATCAATAGTTGAAGGCCAGATTTTACTCCATTGACGATTTAGCTTATCTGACTTTTTAACCTCCGTCATGTCCATGTAACCGCTAATTGCTGGCTGTAGTGGAGCCCCTCCTACAACCCAGTGCTCAAGCCGGTGTTTCCAAACCGTTATTGCTGCGGGTGCGAGTGGCGACAAAAGGCAAAATACCGCGAGAGGGCGCGCCTCGTCGCGAGGGAGGGGCTGTCGAAAGGCAGGGAGCGAGATGCACCCGCCAGTTAATTAAACACGCCTTCACAACAACTCGTCACTCGTTCCTCCGAACGAAGCGACGCCGACGGAGCCATCTGGCGGTGGTTTCCCCAACCCTTCGGCACGCCTGCTTTTGTTTTTGCGCCGTCTTTTTTTCTCGAGGTTTACCGAGTCAAAGTTCACATCTGGAAGAACGGATGATTTAATACTTTATTGAGTTTGTTACGAGACGAGCTGAAGATATTAATGCTAAATATTGTAATTTAATAAAAGCGGCGACAAATCATCATGCCAGATGGAGCTAATGTTCTTTCGAGGCAGGAAGAGCGCTGAGTTGGAAGGGATGGGGGAATTCCCCCTTTTCATGCCGTGTGCGGAGGAGAGAGAGGGAGTGAGAGAGGGAGAGAGAAAGAGAGAGTCGGAGAGAAATAGGGAAAAAGAGGGGTAGGACGCGAGAGATAACAGGGCTTCGGAACAAGCAGTGGGCTGCGATAGAAGTGCAGCATCATAGAACTGCGGCGGGCCTCCACCACGCAGGCAGATAAGAGCGGGAATGATAAAATGAGCAACTTTCGGCTGAGGAAGGCCTGAATATAAATCTTGGGCGGCTGGGCTGGCGCGCTCGTTGCAGCTGTGCGCGAGATAAGAAGGCGGGCACCCCGGGCGCGAAGAGGTGGCGGTTGCTTTGCGGTGAGGCGGCGCGGGGGACTGGGTGGGGCTGGCAGAGGGGAAGTGGTGGTAGCAGAGATGGCGATGATCGGGGACGGTCTGTGTTTGTGGATGGTAGAAAGGCTGGGGATGGCAGTAACGGTGAGGAGAGCGGTATTGATGGCGGCGGTGGAAAAGGCGAAGAGGGTAGTAACGTCGGTGAGGGCAGTAACGTCGGTGAGAGCAGTAACGTCGGAGAGGGCGGTAAAGGTGGGGAGGGCGGTAACGACAGGGAGGGAGATATCGGCGGGGGGAGGTAACGATGAAGAGGGCGGTAACGGCGAGGAGGGCGGTAACGACGGGGAGGGCGGTAACGGTGCGGAGGACGGTAACGACTGGGAGGGAGATATTGGCGGGGGAGGTAACGATGAAGAGGGCGGTAACGGCGAGGAGGGCAGTAACGTCGGAGAGGGTGGTAACGACGGGGAGGGAGATATAGGCGGGGGAGGTAACGGTGAGGATGCGGTAACGACGGGGAGGGCGGTAACGACGGGGAGGGCGGTAACGACGGGGAGGGCGGTAACGACGGGGAGGGCGGTAACGACGGGGAGGGCGGTAACGACGGGGAGGGCGGTAACGACGGGGAGGGCGGTAACGACGGGGAGGGAGATATCGGCGGGGGGAGGTAACGATGAAGAGGGCGGTAACGGCGAGGAGGGCGGTAACGACGGGGAGGGCGGTAACGGTGCGGAGGACGGTAACGACTGGGAGGGAGAT
The DNA here is from genome assembly GCA_011170035.1 of Teleogryllus occipitalis. NCBI lineage: Eukaryota > Metazoa > Arthropoda > Insecta > Orthoptera > Gryllidae > Teleogryllus > Teleogryllus occipitalis. The sequence goes on from BLKR01004137.1 coordinate 67,522, forward strand.
ATTGGCGGGGGAGGTAACGATGAAGAGGGCGGTAACGGCGAGGAGGGCAGTAACGTCGGAGAGGGTGGTAACGACGGGGAGGGAGATATAGGCGAGGGAGGTAACGGTGAGGAGTGCGGTAACGACGGGGAGGGCGGTAACGACGGGGAGGGCGGTAACGACGGGGAGGGCGGTAACGACGGGGAGGGCGGTAACGACGGGGAGGGCGGTAACGACGGGGAGGGCGGTAACGACGGGGAGGGCGGTAACGACGGGGAGGGCGGTAACGACGGGTAGAGAGATATCGGGGGTGGAGGAGGTAACGACGAGGAGGGCGGTAACGGCGATGAGCGCGATAATGGCAGAGAGAGCGGTAATGGCAGTAACGGCGAGGGAGGAAGGTCACAGAAAGGGAGGAAATGGTGTGGAGAGCGGTAACGGAGGGAATGCCGGGGATGTGGGATGTCGGGGAGAGAGAGCGCGTCTCAAATAGTGGGGTGGGCAGGGTTGATAGGAATGATAGGGATGGTGTCGAGCGAATGTTAGGGACGGCAAAGATGGCGAGGTGGCTGGAGAAGCGGCGGGTTGCGTGGGCTGCGGAGTCGGCGGTGGCAATTGTGGCGGCGGAAGCGTAGGCACGCGGGAGAGGGAGAGGGGGAGGGGGAGGGAGAGATGAGTGGGAAAGAGGCGCGGGCGCAGAAATTAATTGTGACGCAAGAAGCCGGAAAATTAAAATGAAGCCACTCGCGTGGGCGTCTGGCAAGAGGCTGCGAGGAGCTCTCGGCTTTCGCAGGTGCATTGGAGGCACCTGCGAGGTGGGAGTTATGAGCGTTTCATTATTATTGCGAATGTCTATTGTTGAGTGAACCATTTGAAAACTAAATGATGTTAGAAAAGTATTATGATAACGATGTATGAAAAGTATTATGATAACGAGCCGGAATATATGAAACAGTACCACATAGTTGAACTGTTACCAATTATTTCATTTAAAATGCCATCTTACTTATGTGCATCTTCATTTGTTTGAGTATTCACTTTCATTTTATTGTTTTGAAGAAATCTTCCAAGACAAATTATATGAAAGTCAGCGTCTTCTAATTTTATAATAATTCTAGCTTTATAGTAATGTATTCAAATATATCACTTTTGAGATATCATTCTTTCGAGTAGACTGTGGTTCAAAACAATATTTTTTAAAGAGATGAACAATTGAATTTTCCAGTTTCCTTAACATTATTTTCGCTTTTCCCATCATTCTTTCTAAATTTTAAAAATGTATTATCACATTCTGTAGTACTAACTAATAATTTTATTTTCAAAATCCTTTCATCATTATGTCTGTATATCAGTGGGTCCTATCGTCTGTAGAGGATGCTCTTGTATTCTTACCCCCTTGAAAGCTAACTTTAAGTTTCCAAAATGCCCACCTCCGACATCCCTTTCAACAAACACATCAACTTTTCAAGTGATATCCGCTTCATTACTATCACTGAAGAATCATTTTAACAATGTGAGTAGTTTATTACTTCAGTATTCAAATCCCGTAATTATTTTATATTTTTCTAATTTAAGATGTTATAGTTACAATTTGTAATTCACTGCCAAATTGCTATCCTCTACATCATTGTTGAATCAGATTGTACATGTATAGTTTATTTTTTCTTAAGATAGTTGGGAATTTGTGACGAACTTTTCTCTTACATTTAATTAACGCAATAGTATTTTGTATTTCCGTATGGAGCCATGACGTTTCAAATCTCCTCCACCCATTTATTAGACATAATTATTTACATTACATAAAATATATTTCATTTTTGATTCATCCAGATCAAATTTTTAAGAGATAAAACTCATTGTTTTCAAATTACAGTTTCTTTATTGTTTATATGGTCTTGATAATTTTAATATTGTTGATATGTTTGTATTTTCGCATACCATTAAAGAAATTATTCATTAATTTTGTCGACTGTGTCACACAAACTAAAATATATATTTTCTTTAACAATTTATTACACTTTAATTTAAATATTAGTTATATGTTTAGGCCCTCGTTTGGGCTCAGTTCATTTCCCATGGAAAATTTTGGATTTCACAAATCAGTAATCTGTAAAACACGAAAGCACTTTCTGAGGTTCCGGGATGTTGCTGCGATACTGTTTTAATAGCCTGCCATCAGAGTAAGTAGATTTGTTCTTGTAAAGCGGTAAATTTAAGAGCACTTTTGCTTATCTTCCCAACTGGGTAAAGAGCAGTGTGGAGCAATGTAAACAAGGAGGTGGTCTGTATAGCTAGCCTGCGGAGTGCGGTTCTCTAAATTGTGATATACCGTGACTTCGCAAATGTAGTGTTTTAGCGTCATTTGCTCCCCTCCAAGTGCGCATACGATAATTAAGAATAAGTGCGACAGGAATCCGCTAAAAATGAATGTACTTAATATTTTGCTAAGGATGGCTTAGGTATCATTTATATCAATCTACTTTCAAATCTGGTAGTAAATTAGATTCTTCGATGAAAATATTGTGAAATGTGTATCTTGAGATGGAGAAAATAAACTGCGGTGTGTGTTCGGTTAACGGACAGTTCTCACTACGAAGGAACACTTTTGCGCAATGCTTTTATATTCACTTGACGAACACGATACAACAAACATAAAACAAAACAAATTTGTTGGTCTATATATTACTTGTGCAAATGAATAGTTTTGTAACGAAGTTTTTATTTATATGAACAATTTATAAACGTGGAGAAAAAAGAAAGAAAATTAAAAATTGACAGCTTCTTAAACGACCATGAGCGAATTTTTTTAAATGCACGAATATGTGTATATTATTGTTATTATTAAATATTGAATGAAAAGAAAATATATAAACTAAATTTTTGTGGTCTAACAACGAATTTATTGAACGAATTGAAACTTCTAATGAGGACATGCTTTTTAATTATTTTCTTTAACTGAACATTCATTGTATTTTCGTAGATTACAAAAGTGTAAAGAAAGTTGTTTTGCAATATTATAAATCAATGATTTAACAAATCTATGTACGAAAAGAAACTTTTACTAACCGAAATGCGTATGTTTCCTTTGAATTTATCTTAACTTTCAGAAAGAAACCAACAAAATTTATTGAAAAACCATTGAAGAAATGACGGTAATATTTTAATGTAATTTTTGTGTGAAATTTTGAATAATGCTCGACATTAAGCATGAATTGAATGTGTCAGTTGTACTATTCTTAATTTATCTTTTAAGTATAATCTTACTACCTTTAATATTTAATAAATATATTGAGATACTCAATTACATTTTTTGCTTGTCGACAATTAAACGCTTCAGAACAGCCAACTTTAGAGGCAGTTGTATTTTTTGACACAAATAAGATTTGCACAACATTCTGCATGAAATGATTTTAATGCATTAAATTCCCATAATGGTCTAGTGTAAGGTAAATTCCTTTAGTAAACTCCACGTACCTTGTCCAGTATCCTTTTAGTAATATTAACATTATTGGGGAAAAGAGGAATATTATTTTCGACGTGTAAAAAGTTAGATATATTTTAGATATATTATAGATATATTTAACGTACTGTTAATTGTCAAAAGAATGAAAAGGACTTCATCTTTGAGTCGAAACGTCATACATTATGCGATATGCAAAATGTATTATATCTATGAAATATACTTTAATTTTGTAGTTCATATGAGTATGATGGTTGATATCTTTTATTGTTAATTGGTGTTCTGAAAGATAAACACGTCTTTTAAAATGTTCGCCTGCGGTCTTCAACACTTGACCGTACAGCGGGCATCTTGGAATTGGCATTTGCCTCGTTTAAATAAAGTTTTACACATTAGAGTCTGAATTGATTTAATGAAGTTTCGTATCATGATTACCAGAGAGGATTTTATACCCTAAAATATCTTGAAATATGCTTTTAAAAATTTGAAATTATGTCCTAAAAATTCTGAAATATGAACATTAGTATGCAATTAAAATTAATAATATTTCATTTCCTCTATAAACCATTATTGATAAAATTCAAGAGAAGCAAGCTTGGAATGAAAATATATATTTTTGTGCAAAGATAATATAATTCACCCTACTTCGCGAGAGAAATATTTCAGTAAATACTGATTTTAGTGAAATACATTGCATGTCTATCCTACTTGAGAAGTATTTTATCATCTGTAGAAAACAAAAAGGCACAAATTGTGACATTTTCTTTTGAATCAGTGAACACTCACAAATAAAGAGATTTTATGAAAAGATAAACGATTTGTAGATTAGTCTCTATTTTAACGAAATATGCAAAATATGCTCCTATAATTAAACCAATATGCACCCACTCGAAAAATTGCCCAAATATGCACCAACACAATCTATTTAGCATCATACTCTAATCAAGTGTCAAGAAATTTCACTTAGCTATGCACTGAAGCAACGGACAAAAATATGCAAAATAATATAAATCCGTTCCCTAATAATTACAGTCAGTCATCCACCATCCGCTGAACTTTTCTGACGTCCTTTCATATTTTTATTGAACCCAACTGTTTTGGGAACGTTCCATTCCACAACGCTTTGCTTAGCCGCCGGCAAAGACGCTGCCAGGCCACAGCCCAAGCCGCAGGCGCCGCTCAGGAAATTTCCCTCCGCACGTGCGACCGCCGCCGGATATGCAAAGCCCCTTGCGTTGTATGAAATTGTGCGCCGCGCCCCGCCCCCCCCCCGCGCCGCCCGCCACCGCCTCGTCGCTCAGTCCTCAGTCCATCAGCGCGCCCCCGGCCCGCGCGCACGACACGTGTCCACCCGCCCGGACATTCTCGATGCAGCGCCCCGCCCCCCTCGGAGCCCGTCCCGTCGCCCCGCCCCCCTTCGCCCCTCGCAAGTTTCCGCGCCGCACCCTCGCTCACGACGCGCGCGCGCGCTCGCCCTTCTTGTTCTTGTCCCACCTTATTTAATTTCCTCCCCCCGCTGCGCCGTCTTCCTACTGTTTCCTTCCTTCCCTTTCTCCGGGAAGGGGGGGGGGGGGCAGGCGTCTTCCTTTGCCCCTCCCCGCGCCGCCGGGGGATGGCGATCCCTCGCTGCCGCCGCCACGGTCGCTTCTCTGCCTCCGTCGCCCCAGGGTCGCCATTGGTCGAGGACCAGCCACCATCACTTCAACCATTCTTCATGCTTTACTTTTGTTATCGCCGCGCCCTACATTTCCATTTGACTTCGTCATTCTTCGTGTTGTCGCTATCGTTGTTCGCGTGATTTCTTTCATTGTTCGATCCGTCATTCATTTTCTCCATCCCACTGACATGCTGGGCGTGATTTCAAATATCTTCTTAAAGTACGAGCATCTACCTAGGTCTCCCAATTAATCCGTCATATTCATTACTCATTTCCACCACCAGAATCATCTACCCCACCCACATCGCCGTCTTCCACCTTCATCTGTTACTTAGATCACCGTTCACCACTTCCGTCACTATTCACCACTTCCATTATCTTCCAACATAACCATCGCCACCTTCCACCCCCATTATCATCTGCCTTCTAGATAACTGTTTATCATCTCTACATCATCTCCATACCATCCACTACTTTTATTATCCTCCACCATTTAATTCACCATCATCGTCAACCACCATCTCTATCACCCACTGCCACATAGTGCTCATCCTTCCTCTTTATTACCATCCACCATCCCTTCATCGCTCTTCACTCCATCATCGTTTGCCTCTTCTACAACCATCCTTCATCACATTCCTGCAACCTCCAACGTCATCTGTCACCTTGTTCATACCACACAACCTCCATTACCCTCCATTTATCCATCACTCCCAGTAGCCTCTATCACCACCTCTTCCACACTCCCGACCTCCTTCATCCTCCACCACCTCAACCACCCTCCTCCACTTCTGCCACACCCTCTACCTCGGCCGCTTCTGCAGCCCTCCTCCACCATTTCCGCCGCCTCGGGTGTTCGCCTGTGTTCTGAACGCATCACCTGGCCGACAAAACACAAACGCCGCTTTCTGTATGCCGTGTGTAACCCGCGTTCCGGGCCAAGTTTGTCCAAACTTAATCAGAGGAAAAGTTCCTCTCTCTCGGCGCGACCCGACGCTGCGGGTTACTTGAAAATCTGTAAGCCCGGCCGGGCGAGGAGGACAGTGGCGGCGGCGAGGACGCCGACGAGGGCGGAGGCGGGGTCGAGCGACATTACAAGCGACAAGGGCAGGCGTCGGGAAGAGGAAAGAAAACATGGGGCGAAATGCACTGGAGAGGAAACACGATGGCTCACGGAAAGTCTTGATAGCGGCGCAGACAAAACGAGATGAACTGTCGGGAGAGAAGGCTAAGGAAATAAAGTTTAAACAGAATTTATAAAGAGCAAAGTTCAAGTGATCGTGAGGCTAAAGTCATGGTTAGGAGAGTGATATGTGTGTGGCGCCAAAATGTTTCTGAAAATATGAGAACATATTGGGAATGATATTTGCACATACATGTTTGGAGTTGGATTTGAATTGTGATATTAACGAAGCGAAGAATGACAGCCGGAGCTTGGGAATTACATGTGAGAAATCCAGTCAATACTTGAACAATGTACCGCATTCAGAAAGTAAGGTTCCCTTAAAGTTAACGGATAGCAGACCGTATATATGGAAAGTCAGTAGAGAGTTTTTGCAAGACGGGAAATCAATTGTCATAGTACGTAAATATTGTCAATAGGAAATAAGGTTTCTTCAGAAAAATGAGATTTTTGCATGTCGTACAATCGAAAATGTACTTTAAAACTAAGAACTAATTGGAACTGAATACCTCTAAGAGGATCTAAAAGCTTTTGTGGAACATTTGTGTAGTTCTGACTCTATTTTTGCTTTTATTAGAATTACAAGATAGTAGTTACTTAATAATACATGCAATCTCATTCTATCATACGAATATGTAATACTTATGTCTCCAAAGAAAACTATAGCTTCCTAGATAACACCGCCATTTTACTATAACATATTTATATTGTTTATATTAGGAATGGAAAACTATTGGCAATTATAACGTCCTATGGATAAATAATAAATTATTCGTGACAATCAATGTAGCCTCTCTATAAACATAACCTCTAAATCCTAAGCAGTTATGTTAGTTTATTCCTGAAATATTTTAATTAACTTGAGAAGAAATTAACCATTAAGTTCCTGCCATATTATATTGGTAGTATGAATATTGTATTTTTTATTACTTACATGCTCATTGTGTGTTAGTGTTGAATTCGTGTGGCAGCGAAAACTACGTTATGTGTAAGTTTGTCGTAGACGACAAAACAGAGAGAATGACGGGACCCGACAATCGAAATCCAGTCATTTGATGCCGGCGCATACGCAGTACAATTCTCCCCAGAATTGTCGTGTTATCTTGTGTTATTATTTAGACAGTGTGAAGTCACGATTAAAGAACCGAAGAAATCTTGCCAGAAGATTCAGGCAGTAAGAAAAGAGTTATTAGAAACGATCAGAGTGAATCAATTTGGGGCATTATCAGGTATATGCTTAGTAAAAACACGTAATAAAATTACAGCAGACGCGTGGGAGGTGGGTCCAATATTTTTCACGGACGCTCGCATTAGTGGACACTGAAACAGAGGTAAGTATTTTATCTGATCGGAGTGCGGCCGAATTTGACGAATCTGTAATGTGGAATGAAGTAAACAGTGTTTTTCTCACCATAAACCACGGCGCGGACAGCGCTACGAGAAAATTTACTTCGAAATTGTGGAACATTGATCCACAGAGTATTTGGATATGTTTAATAGCATTGTTGAATCATATTCAGAAACGTGGAATACAGTTGTTCTCTATCCGGTTTTTAAGAATCAAAGTGATACGAATTGCACAGAAAATGATCGTGATATTAGTATTTTACCAGCGCTAAGAAAATTGTTTTGTACAATTTTCAATGGTCGTCTCAGGAAATGGGCGGAAAATACAGTAAAATTTCGAAATTACAGGGAGGTTTAAGTTGGGGTTTTGCGACCACTGGCAATAACTTTATTTTAGATGGGGTAGTAAAAGAGGCGTTTACACGTGAGCCGTGCCATTTATACTGCAGTTTTGTGGATTTCAAAAATGGTTTTGACTCAGTCAATAGGGAAACAGAAGAAATAAAAGAGGTCATCTTCGTCAACATAATAGCTTTATTAAGATAGTCTTAATAAAGCTAGTATGTTGACGAAGATGACCTCTTTTATTTCTTCTGATAAGAACGTCAACAACACCAAAACAGAATTCCCACAATAGGGAAACGTTATGGCAAAAACTAAGTGAATTAGTCGTCTCACGTAAAGTTTTCATTGTGTTGCAGAGCATGTACGGAGAAGTCCTTTTTTGCGTTATTTGTGGTAACGGAAGTACATTGCAAAACAAAATCGACAAAAGGAGTAAGACAGGGTGGTTTTCTTTCACCGCTATTGTTTAAATTGTTTATAAAGAATTTAATGAAAGAACTATAGGTAGCGGACCGGTCTACGCTGGAAATTGAAAGACTGAAAATTCACAAAGTAAATGAAGATAATTAAGTTCTATGTTCGGAATCTATTGAGGACTTTCAGAGAATTTTAAACATTTTTTAAACATCCTCAAGACGTTTCATGATAAGACATGGGAAGTAAAAATAAATATTCAAAAACGAAAATTATTTTCTTCAAGTATGAGTTTATTTTAGGTAATAAATAGAAATGGTGTTACGCATCTGATATGGACAAACAGGAATTGTGCTCAATTAAATCGTTTCCGCAGTGGTTCAAGTGCTGACATTACCTTTAAAGGTTTGAGATACAATGTTTAATTCGCTAGTTCTCCCAACTATTAATTACTGGAGCGGAAAAGTGGGAAGTGGTTAGGATAGATAGACTGAAAAGCTTTGAAATAGATTATTACAAAATAATTCTTGAAGAGTGTAGATTTGCAGCAAATGTCAGCGTTCTAAGATAGATCGGTAGTATAGAAATTTGGGAATATTTTAAAATGACACCCATTAAGCATTATATTAGTAGATGAGTTGGCTGACACGTTTATCCGTACGTGCTTTAGAGAGAAATTGCCATCTGTGATCTCCATCATCATCTGCCACTTAGATCACCGTTCACCACTTCCATCATCATCCACCACCTCCATAACCATCGCCATCTTTCACCCCATTATTATCTGAAAGGGAACAGCTCTACTTGTCCCACGAAATTAAACTGTTACTTGTATGCATAGATCTGGGAGGTGGTTTTAGATAAGGGAACATGCGAGATAGAAAGGTTAATTTCTGAGGAACTTTCGTATATAAAAATACACGCTATCCTGACAGCAACGAGTGACAAACGGTCGCTACTGACACAAATTTACACTAATTCGATATGTGGTTGTGAAAGTTGTGAAGAATTAGAAGGGTTGCGAGAGGGAGTTACACGTAGTTTAGGACCAGAGGGTGGATTGAAAGACAAATAAAAATGTTATCTGTGCGCTTTGCGGTGATATAGAAGATTGGGTCCGATCCTTATTTGTGCTACCCAAACATGGACAAGAAAATAGATGAGAATGAAGAACTATTACTTCTGACATAGCAACGTAGCAGTTGCCCAGAGAATATTACGAAATAATAGGTCTCACTTTATGAAAAAATTTGGAAAATTTCTAGGAAAAGTTCGGACTATTAGAGAAACTGCAATTAGAGAATGGCAGAGACAAGGTTTGGGAGGAAATAAGTAAATAATAAAACAAACAATCTGTGAATTAGGAATGAAGTTAATACGTTTACAAGTAAATAATTTATTAAGTAATACGCACTTAAGTCATTAAGTAATAAATAAATAATTAAAGAAATATTTTAACAATTAAGTAAACTATTAAATAATTAAAAGAGCACATTAAGTAATAAATGGGAGTGTCCGAGAAGAAAGCACAGATATGAGGATGCGAACGATCTGCAGTGGCGCTATTTCATTTCAGGTGGTAAGGAGGTCAAAGACTGGAAGAAGAATACGTGAAGTCCACGTCAGGAAATAAATGGTTTTGAGAGAGTTTGGTAGGTTAGCACGTAATTATCTTGTGACGGCAGGTTTTCCCCATTCAGAATTTTTTTCTTACCCTTTCCATATGATCTCTTTTCCACGGCTTTGATCCGATGGAGAGACCATCTGGGGTAAATACAAGAATTTGAAATATTAGAATGCTTTAGAATATAGGTTTTATAATGGCTTGAGCGGCTTAGTCCTAACCACATAGTATCAGAATATGTATTTTTATGTGTCATAAGTACATATTAAACTCAAAATTAATCAAATAAATAATATTTGGAAAGTAATATATTTACTTGTTGTCTTGTTTGTTTGCAACGGGCCTGGATCCTAGGTATGTCACAACTTGCTTGATTATTGTGGTTTAATATCTTATAATGCATCGATTTATTGTTTATAATGTTTTACAATTGTATTTATTTGATATCCATCACTTGAATGTAACATATTTGATAATATTTTAGATTTTTTAAAAGACTTCAACTGGAGCCGAAACGTCAAAAAAAGAAATTGATGATTAAAGAATAGTTTAGTTTCTGTTTTTATTAAGGTCAAGAAGCTGTCACAATTAAATATTCGGGAAGTCTAGAGCACGTGCATAAGAGTGAAATAACGTGGTAATCATACGTGCCAGGTATCACTGCCCGATTTCTCACAGAATTTTGGATGAAGATGGCGACTCTAATTACATCCTCCGGCGCTTGAGAAGTTAGAGTTCTGATAAAGTTTTCAACGCTCAGTCCATGACACCGATCGAAATCCATCGTCAGTTTTTCGTCGCTAGTGTAAGGAATTCTCAAAACATCTGCAAAATGTGCAGTGAATGGACAAATCTCGTCACGGGCGAGCTTGTGGAGCAATTTCAGCAGTATATTGTGGATCGCTTCATGCTTGTGGAATTTAGTAATCATGTATCACAGATTTACAGGTCCTTATTGCACGAAATTGTCAAAAAACATTTGTTGTTTGTGAGTGTGAGTAGGGCGCCGAAGCAACCCAAACACAAAATAAGGCTCATGGGATCAGCATTGACATTTCTGGATTGACACCACAATGATGGTGACGAGTTTCCGGATCGGATTGTCTGAGGCGACAAAACGAGGGTTGCACACTTTACTCCACAAACCAAACAGCAGCCTATGCATTGAGGTCACACTGGATTTCCGATCAAGAACAAATTCAAGTAAACTTTGTCGACGTGGATAGTGTTGTGCACGGTCTTCTGGTAGAGAAAGAGGAATCATGATCATCGGCGTCCTGGCCAGACGTGAGACGGTGAACGCTAACCGATACTGTGCAGCACTAGAGAATTTGCAAAGGGCCAATCGTGACGCGGGATGTGCAGTGCAGGGTTTGTCTTCCTGCAGGATAATTCTCGGCATCACGACAGATCTTCTGGAGAAGTTCCGCTGGGAGATGTTGGACCACCTTGTCTACAGTGCGGATCTAGCTCACAGGAATTTCAATATTTTCTTACAGCTCAAGAAATTCCTGTCAGGCCAGCATTACGTGTATGTAGGTGATGCAGTTACAGGTAGCTGACAAACACTGATATCTACCACAGGAAAAGACACAGGAATGCAAATATTTATCCCATGGGATGACAAAAGTATTGTGAGGTAAAAATGTTCTTATGTGAAAAGTAGAGCAAAGTGCGCTGTATCTGCTGCAATAATTTATTTTACAAAAGTGTGTTTTCCTTTGTCGGCTACATAGGGAAACTTATTTTATGGATTATGAACTCGTAGAAACTGATGAAAATTGAAGCAAATCGACGTACGTTTATTGGAAGAAATACTTCATAATTTATGAAAAGAAAATAACGCCTAGGGATTAGCGTTTAAGGTGAATGGTCAAGAACAAGAGACAGACTGATCTGCTTATGTGGAAGTAACACTCCTAGATAAGTTGTGCAAAGGGAAAGAGCAAAGGAAGAAAATCCTAAGTATCAAACATTACATGCATAAACATCATGAAATGAAATGAAAATATATGGAGGTATCAAGTGGGGAGATCAAGAGATATAAATACACAGTAGAATATAGGAAAATGGATAATGTGAGAATTAAAGAATGATCAAGGCAGAAAACTTTTAAATATTGGAAAGCTTCCAAAAACACAAGAAAACAGTAGAAAATGATAGATGAGAAGGGCAAAATAAGGAAAAGAAGAAACCAGCTGTGGAAGTTTTGAACTAAAACGATGCTTGAAATTTCAGAATGTGGGTGAATATAATAGAAAATAGGCAGGAACTTTATCTATTATATTAGAAGCGTATACTCTAAAATGACAAGAGTTAGTGTAGGCTAGTCCATGATGACAAAGGCAAAGACAAAGGCAGAAGTAAAGCGGAGGGGATAGAAGCGGGCAAACATGAGATGGAGGGAAGTCAATGCATCGCGAACTAATATAACCAAACGAGAAAGAGAAGATGGAGGAACAGATAAGTGGGAGGAACACAGAAGAATGGAAAAGGGAGGAGGGAGGGAGAGAAGAGGGAGGGAGAGAAGAGGGAAAGAGAGAAGAGAAGAGGGAGGGCCAAAGAAAAGAAGAGGAAGGGGAAGAGAAAACAAGGGGAAGAGAGAAAAGGAGAGGAAATTGATGGTGTGTGTCCAGGAGTGGTGTGCTTGACATGGTAAGGGAAGAGAGGGGTCTCATGGTCGGGATTATCGTGAAGTGTATCATACCGAAGAGAATTGAGTGTGTATCGTGTCGGGGCACGAGTTTGGCGGCGGGGCGTGTGGTGGCGGGGCGTGTGGGGGCGGGGCGGGTGGGGGCGGGGCGCGTGGCGGCGGGGCGTGTGTGGCGGCGGGGCGTGTGTGGCGGCGGGGCGTGTGTGGCGGCGGGGCGTGTGTGGCGGCGGGGCGTGTGTGGCGGCGGGGCGTGTGTGGCGGCGGGGCGCGTGTGGCGGCGGGGCGTGTGTGGCGGCGGGGCGTGTGTGGCGGCGGGGCGTGTGTGGCGGCGGGGCGTGTGTGGCGGCGGGGCGTGTGTGGCGGCGGGGCGTGTGTGGCGGCGGGGCGTGACAAAGGAGGCGAAGAGGAGCGTGGAGGACGATGGATTGAGTGAGGCGGGGTCAGGAGTGGGGCGTGGCATGGCAGAGAGCGCGCAGTGCGGCTGCACCTCAGTTAATTTAACTTGGGTGCGGATCTCCGGGCGCGAAGGGCAGGAGCGGAGGCAGGCCGTACGTCTAGAAGATCACTCTCCCCCTCGCCCTGCCCTGCGCTGCCGCCGCGGGGGACGAATTTCTACGTGTTCGTTACTTCGAGGCCAAAAAAGTACATCCTCGCAAAGTTCCTGACCTTACGCGACAGACGGAGGTTGACTCCAACTCCTTGATGGATCTGGATTGAAGCTTTGTCTGAAAAGTTAAAAAGGAATGGCTGCCATCTACGCCAAAAGAGAGGTTATTATTAATATCTTACAGAGATGCGCTTTGATGTTGCATAGAGGAGTTTTATAATTACTTAATTAATAATTCAGATAATGATCAAATTTAAAAAAATTGTTTTGCAACCTTTGATTAAAATTGATCAGCTTTCTTGAATTGAAAAATCGTCTCCTATATTATTTCAGTAGTATACATACTTTTTGCGACTCTCACAGGCAACCAATATTTATAAATGAGGTCTCTAAAGAAAGAGAATTTCACGGAGACGTGACGAATTGTACTTTGACTTTTGAAAATATGAAGGATTTGTTGAGAGGAAACGCATCTAAATATTCATGTCAAAAGCAACTCGCAACATTATTCTGGATTTTTGAATCTATATCGTTAAATAATTCCTAGACGAAGCGTTTTAGGACCTTAAAATCTAAAATTTTCAGGCCAAATGTCTCAAAGAAACATTTCTTACATTGCATTCTATAGGATGAGAACATTCTTAAACATTCTGATACATTTTTGCTGGTTCGACTCTTCTCAGTGCCACCCTACTTGTTCAGGGCCTGTAGAATCTACAACTATGTGTGAAATGAAACTAACTATTTGATATACTACGCGACTGAATTACACGGGTGTACCTCTCTGCTCCGTAATAACTCTAAATAAGAATATTTTTATTGACAAGACTGTATGGTATTGTTATCCATTACTAGGATGCATATAGAACAACTGATGAAGGATAAGAGGGTCTTGAAGAAAAATATATATTGCAGGCTTAATGTGGAAAAGGAAAAATAGGGAAGAGGAGGGTGTTAACATGCGAGAGTTCTCGCACGGATAGGTTAGTAATATTATCTTTATGTATCGATTTCATTTCTTTATAATTCGTTTGATACTTCACGACATAACATATTTTCGAGCGAAAGTATAAGAGAAGAAGTAAATAATGTTTTTGTATATAGAAGCATCGAAAGGACATAAGAGATAGGAATGTGCAAACAGTTAGAATAATCCCACTGCTATTACTGAAAAGTTACCGCAAAATGAGATATCTGACTTGAAATTTTACTCGATTTACTCTATTCAAAAGAGAGGTAAGAATTGCCACTTTTAAATATTAAACCTGCTATCGATTTGATCAACTTCTTTTACCAATATCTCAAAACCTTATTCTGAACATATAAACGATAAATACAAGTGATAAAGGGACAGCTCACATCACAACATATATTTAAAGAACTTCAGATATCCACATTGCACAGTTTTCTGATTGTAAAACTTTCTATAACTCCGGCCGTTCACTCACAGATTGCAGCAACAATGTCCAACTATTCGTATATCCTAATCGTTAGCAGCAATGATATCCAACTATATCCTAATCGTTAGCAGCATTGATATCCAACTATATCTTAATTATTAGCAGCAACAAAGTCCACCTATATGACCTAATTGATAGTTGGGCGTCCAAATAAAAATTCAACTCAATATGAACCAAAACGACCACCAAGATCTACGCTCTCCCATCGTTATTTATTATTTTATAATCGTTTACATGTGATTGGGGTTAGCAGCACATTCAACTTACTTCTTATGAAACTAAATATATCTGTTGCGTCATAGGGAAATCTATTGAGTTGCCTTTATATACTATATGTTTGCAATAAGGTTTTGATATCTCATTTAATTTCATAGAGTTGAGACTAATTCTAAAACGTGACAAGAACGTCGCCTGTTTTAAAGTGGAATGTGCAAGTGACAAAGAACACAAAACTTGAAACGAGTAAATGTATAATGTTATGGATACACATTACATTCTGAATCCATAAGCATATTTCTTTCCAGTTTTAATTCAGTATTATATAGTCGCGTTCTAAACCATCTATATTTCCAAAACTAACAAGGAGTGAGAACGACCGGTCGGGCAGAGCCCAGAGGGTCGTGTTGGAAGGAGACTGAAGGAGGCGCGCGAGCGAGCAAGACGAAATGGCGGGCTCCTGGCCGGGGTCGGGGGGGGGGGGGAAGGGGGCCGCTCGGGGCACCGTCTGGCACTTCCGCGAGCGCGCGCGCGGAACTGTCGCAATATCCACCAGATTTTATAATCCCGTAAGAAAACGACGGCGACGGCGCACGGGAGGGAGGGAGCAGTCGGGAGTTGGCGCGTCTGATAAGACCCACGTGACTGACGCGCTGCGAGGCTCCTCTGAAGACGACTGTGTCGGCGGAGGGCGCGGGTAACGGGCGCAGGGTGTGCGGGAGGGAGACGGCGGGACCGGGAGGCGGGGAAGAGGTCGAGGCGGCAACTGGCAAAGCGGGGACTAGTGGTGGTGGCGGCGGAGACATGCAACTGGAAGAAGTAATAGTGGCAGCAGCGGTGACGGTGTTGGCGATGAGGGAAGAGGTGGCGGCGGAGATGGTGGCAGAGATGGTGGCAGAGATGGTGGCAGAGATGGTGGCGGAGATGGTGGCGGAGATGGTGGCGGAGATGGTGGCGGAGATGGTGGCGGAGATGGTGGCGGAGATGGTGGCGGAGATGGTGGCGGAGATGGTGGCGGAGATGGTGGCGGAGATGATGGTGGCGGAGATGATGGTGGCGGAGATGATGGTGGCGGAGATGATGGTGGCGGAGATGATGGTGGCGGAGACGATGGTGGCGGAGATGATGGTGGCGGTGATAGAGCAAAGGTGGAGGCGGTGCTGAAAATTAAGGTTCCTCCGAAGGAAGCAGCACCTGCGGAGTTGAGGGCGGAGGTGGTGGAGGAGGAAGTGGCAGAGATGGTTGAAGTGACGGTGGAGATAATGGTTCGACGGTGGGCTTATCGGAAGCGAAAGAGGAGACTGCGGTGTCGGCGTGTGTTAGTGAGGGTGGTCGTGAGGGGGGAGGGGCGGCGGTGGAGCCTAGGGTGTCAGAGGAGGCGGCAAGTGCAGTGGCGGCGGCGGCGGCGGCGGCGGCGAAGGTATGGAGAGCCGTCAAGCAGCTTCAAACTCGAGCGAAGGTGCGCGCCGAGGACACTTGCGCGCTTCGCCAATGGAAGAGCGTCTGAGGCGCGCAGCAGCCGTCATTGCCGCCTCGGCTCTACGACCCCTGCCCTCGTCGCCGCGTGCAGCGCCTTTCCCGCTCCCCGCCTTCTGCCTCAGGCCTTCCCGTTGCTGCTCCTGGCCTTGAAGCGTCTCCGTGTGTGCTTCTGCGGTCTCTTTTTGCTATCGCAAGAGCTGCGATTGTTACTACCATCTGTGATACTCCTGCTGCTGTGAAAATATTCGCCAATATTTCCGTAGTTTCTATAATCACTAGCCTAATGTGGGCCGCCAAATCTTCGATTTTCTATGTATAAAAATTCCTCTTGTAACTGTTGCTCATCTTTCTGTAAGCAAGTCAACATTTTCCAAAACTCCAGATGTTTATTTGTGCTTTAGCAATTTTACTCGGTGCGATTACTGTCGTGATTTTTGTCATCCTTTATACATAGGTATTTCTAATATTCAGTGCATTGCAAATATATGTAAGCATAACGTTATATGTGTGATAATAACGGCTACATTCTTTCACATTACATTCTGTAGCACTGACACCAACATAACAATCGCATCCGGGACAACCTTGTTCTTCCGTGTCCCTCTCCCACCCTTCTTTCCGCCTCTATCACAACCTGCGCGACCACGTTTTCCACCGCCGCCGCCACCGCCTCCAAGTTGGGCGCCGTCGTCGGCGGCGGCGACGGCAGTTACAGCAAGTGCGCCGCCATTAAAACTTGCTCTGGGCTCGGCGCGCTTCTCGGGCGGCGGCGGCGGTCGAGTCCCGGGGCTCAACACAAGCACCTCCGCCCACGCGGCAGCGCCTCCGCCCGCCTCCGATGCTCTGCCCCGCCCTTCGCCCGGAATTACGCCCCGCCCGCCCGCGGTCGCAATCTGCCCGGCCGACCGCCCCCGCGCCGGAAGTTTGCCCTCGCGCCGCGCCGCGCTGCGCCGCGCCGGGCGAGGCCGTGCGGCGTCGCTGGGCACGTATGCGCTGCGCGACCCTGGGCGGCGGCGGCGGCGGCGGCGGCGGCGGCGGCGGCGGCGGCGGCGATCGCCCAGCGAAGGATTCTACGCGAGGCGACGCGGAGCTTGAACTGTGAGGAGAGGTTCCACAAGGTTGGAATAATTGTTTGATTGATGATTCCGGGCGTCTCAACTGCTACGTTCCTTAGTCCAGTGAGTGTAGTTCATGTTTTTCCTCGGAAGGTGGAGGTATTCTTTCTTCGCTAGAAGGTGAGATTCGGCACCGGCCAACCATCGGCTGCCCAATCTGCAGGGCACCGCCCCAGTCGGGACACGCTATGAGTTCCCGATCGGTCTTCCAGCGTGTCTGATGGTGTAATGGTTGTCAGTGTAAGTGTGTGTAAGTAAAGTGTGTGTAAGTATAGGACAAGCAATGGGAAGGAAAGATCGCGCGCGGTCCCTGATTCGTTTGTCAGGTACTGCTTCGGTATTTGCCTGGTGTTGATCGGAGATACCACGGATACCACGGAAACTACCGATCAGATCAGCCGACCGTTAGAATAGACAGTGACTGAATTTGACCTAGCTAAAAAGCTAGTGTCGAAATTCCTTCCACTGTCGGGACTCGAACCTAGAACCTCCTGGTTAGAGGAACTGCAGTGACATCAGTTGATGCCCTGAGCTACCTTTTCGAGTACAAGTGTGGATTTCCTTGTCGATTTGGTTTTTATTTCGGGCTACACAAGATGCCATCTAAACAACTTTTAAAACTGATTAAAGAGAGATTGATATTTTATGAACCAAGTTTTATTTAGGGAATTGACTGCTTGTGTGATCTTGGTAAGATTTGAAGGGCTAGGGTCGGAGTGTTGACGTCTGGGAAAGAAACGCGGTTGACACATACATGCGTGACTCAAATTACCAGACTCTCACTAAACACATTCAGTGGGGATTCGATTTTATGCACACTGAAAAACTCAAATAAATATATTGTGAATATCTGAGGTTGCAAAAATATATTATTTTTCTACATTTCATTGATTTATTTTCACGCATCTCATACTGCCTTATAAATATATACATTTAAACATTCTTTACTCGATATTTACACGATTACCTTAATAAACGTAATATTAATAATCGATTTTTGTTACCAATACTCACTTTGAAGGCGAAGGATAATGTCGAATAATTATTCCGCTCTAAACGCCTTACTTTTCTACTCGTTCACGAACATTAAATGTCACAGGTGTCATGAAATATTCAGTTACCTATTATATATCTTTGAAATATGTATTGAACAAATACATTGAAAATATTATACCGTTTGGAGGAATTTTCACATTTTTTGGTGAATACTTCAAATAATTTCAAACAATTACATTATAGAAGGACTATAGAAATATTATAGATATCATCTTTCAAAGATGTTGCAATGTAACCCTTCGTTTACAAAATGAATGATGAGTGCACCCATCAGATTCCGAAGACAATGAAGTGACATGACTTCATTGTGATGCCAACTTTGTCTGAGGCTTCATCACAGACGATATAATATTTTGAGAAAGTAGGCTTCCGCGGCCGGAATCAGCATTTACTTGGCTGTACGGAAGACGCTGCGTCTTGGGCACAGGTGCCAACGTTTCGGCCGTCATTCTGTGACCTTCCTCAGAGCGCATTCCGGCCGAAACATCACACTTGCGCTTATGATTTGGCGTCTCCCGGACAGCCAAGTAAATACCAAAGATATTGGATAGTATTACCTAGATGCACATGTAGCGCTAATGTAGAGTTACAAATTGAAGGCTGCCATATTGTAGGCCACTAGTTCCCTTGCAGGTGCTGACAGGCGTGTTGTGTCCGTACGCGACGAGAGTAGTGGGTATTTCCCATGTAAATTAATGCTTCGAAGTGCCTTTATCTTACTATACAAAGATTATTATTTACGCATCAATAAAAATCTATAATGAGAGCTTCATGGTTCTGTGACCTCAAGGCCAATGCAAAGAAGCATTAGGGTTACAAGAAGCAAATTTCAATAACCAAAATGATACAACCAAAACATGTTTCATTTAGTAACATGATCATTTTTAATTTAATTCAAACATATACTTTAATTTGATTCTAGCATACCTGCACACGGAGTAAGAAAATATATTCGTTATATACCCAAAGTAATTTATAAATTTGAAAACTTGTTCGTAATATTAAAAATCTGACTTCATAACGTGTTGAAACGAGTAATTTACTACAATTTAAAACCGAATTGATCCACTTTTTCTGCGGGCCTCACAGTACGAGTTTCTCTGTCCAAAATCACCTCTTTTTTGCCGCAGTACTTTACATACCTTTCTCTATACTACTTATATTACTCCGTATATACGTATGTATACGAGAAAGTAAAAATTAGAAGACAGATTACATGAGTTTTGGTTATTTCATAGCATTCTTGAGAATGAAGATTTTTGTGTGCCAATCTTTACTTAAATCATTTTCACTTTAAAGAATAATTTGAATCTCTCTTTCAGAAAAAGAAACTATGCATTAGCTACGGGGGGCAACAAAACGATGCAAGAATAATGAAATTATCTAACCTGAATTGAAAGTCAAACGATTCAAGCTTTCCAATTACGTTATTTTTAAAACACATTTAAATTTTTCGTAATTTATTTATCATAGTGTATAGGAATAATAACAATGTGATTTTCGAAGTTTTGAATCCGTAATATACCGTGAAAAGAGCGTTAAGACACAGTTTTAAATGACCGCTCTCGCATTTGTCCACAATATGGCGGAGAGCGCAATGTTCAATTTGTTACGCTAGTGCTTGCCTCTCACCATAGGAGTAGTGGGCCTTGGTAAAAACCGATATTATATTTTCTCTGAGTTCAATTGAATCAGCTGACATCTATAGCAAACAAAAGATACTGGTCTGTCGTTTCGACGCGTCATTGTTTAAAAGCAGGAAAATAGCTCGAAAATAAAATAACCAGTTTTAATGAGCCTCTTTTCTAATCAATCTGACCAATCAATCCATCAATCATAATGCAACTATCTGAACACGTCCATCAATATTCCAGTTCAGAATCAACATTTTCAGAATCAGCATTTTCAATAGTGATGCTATGTTGACCTTTGCTTTTCCAATCATCACTGCCATTTTTCTGCCTTTTATTATGTTATTAAAGATGGAATTGTCATCAATAATCTTCTTTCTGCCTCTTTTTCATTGCTTTTTCGCCTCGTTGGACGATTACTTTTATCTTTATTGATCTGTAGATTTTACAATTCTAATTTATTTCTATCATTATGTACACACCTCTTCAGATGAATCATCATAATATACACACACGTCTCACACGAACCATAAGAATCAAGTCAACCTTATTATTCGCCCTTGAACCCCACGGTGAAGTGTGCGGAAGGAGAGAGAAAGTGCACGGTCACTGGCGGTATTTTTAAATACATTTCATTAAGTTTTAAAAATTAATTTTATCATTTAAAGTGGGAAGATAATCAATAAAGTAAGCCTCAAACTCCTCTGGAAAAGATAATATGTTGTTAATAAGCTTCAGTACAGTACGAACTCGCAAACTGGAACGCGTTTAAATTGTTCGCTGTTCGTGAAATGGAGGAATCGAACGCTTAATAATAGAAGCATAAAGAAGTAAGCATAAATATGCATAGATTTTGTGGTAATAACTATTATAAACAATATTATAATTGTAATTATTATTATTATCTTCGATATATTTTATCTCTTTTTTGAGGTGCATCAGTTTTGCAACCTCTGAGTGGTATGCTTTTTTCCAGGTCCTGTTCGCTTTAAGTCCTATGAGTCCGCGTGACGTTCCATTAAGCTACGTCACGAAATATCTCAACTTCTTCGTTCTCGAATTTGAAAGGAGAAACTAGTGTCTACAACCGCAAATTAATTGAGTGAAATGAGAACCATTGAAATTGGCATCACATCCAGCATAAATTCTCAAAATATCTTCTAAAGCATGTCTATGTCTTGTTAATTTCTTTTTCCCAGTTGCTTTGCCCCTAGTACTGTTTGCGTTTTCCCCTGGCTTCTCCCTTTCAGACAAGCCGCTCCCAGTTCCAGCCTTAGCGCGTCCCGGTCCGCCCTCGCGCGCCGCGTAAGAAAGACTGATGCGGGGGACGTGAGCGGGATGTCGGGGATCAGCGGCGACCTCCGCGCCCTGCCACGCCCCCTCCCTTCCCTCTCCTCCCCTCCCCACTCCTCCTCGCCGCGCCAGCCAAGGAAGCCTGGACTCGGCCGGACCAAAGCATCAGCCCTGGGACGCGGGCCAGCAAGCCGCAGGTACTTGTGGTAGGGCAGGGAACTAGAGCAGGGGTTGGTACATGTTTATTCTTATTTCTATCCATCTCCTTCCCCTCCCTTTAATTATTCCCCTCCTTTTAATTCTTCTCATCCCTTTTCTTCTTCCCCTCCGTCTTCTTCTTCTTCTTCTTCTTCTTCTTCTTCTCCTCTATCTTTTTCTTCTTCTTCTTCTTCTTCTTCTCCTCCTCCTCCTCCATCTTCTTCTTCTCCTTCATTTTCTTCTTCTTCATTATCCCCATAACCTCATCCTTATTCCTCTGTCTACTGAACGATACTACTCAAATAAATTAATTCTTTACGTGTTTCGTTACGATTACATCGTGGAAAAAGTTTTTTTCTGGCTTGTCGGCCATAGAAAGTCGACAGGATTTGTCACGTGAGTCATCGTTTCCCGACTTATTATCTAGAGCATACTGAACTGATATGGAATATTGTAGGGCCTCATAGGTTTTGATTATCGGTAATACTGATTTGGGTACAAATTTTTGACTAAGAGCAAGCGAAAATAAATTAGACCGTGTTCTCTAAACAACCTAACACAATTTCTTGTTATTTATAAAGCTTTTTATCCTACTTTAGACGAGTAGTGCTATAACAGCTCAGACTTTGTCGCATTATTTCTAACTTTTGCAAATTTTTGTTTTGCTGTCAATCAGTTTTTCGATATCAGGAACCCACAAATCGTGCATCTGATCATAATGTGTAGTAATTGACTATACATATGCATGCACGATGTACGAACTATGCGTGTACCATGTACGTAAGTAGATGTATAGCAGAGAAAATAAAATGGAGGAAATTGTCGAAGTTTTTATCAAGATTTGATAATACATTTTGGAGAGCATGTGAAATTTATATGAAGTATATTATCCATCTTTTACACATTTTGCATATTAAATCCCGGTTTTCATTTTTGAAGAGTTTCTCTACAGACCAATCATTTATTATTTGAATATCGAAGATATTTTTATTTGCACTTTGCTCTTAGAGGAACTGCAACGTTGAAATGTATTTGGAGGGAGTAGTTTCTCAGTGACGGCAATCCATTAAAAGACTTTTACACAAAATTACGCGCACAATTCGTTGTACTCTCCATAAAATAAAAAAAATTACATTAACATAAATATTTACTTACATGACTGAACACATAACTACATAAACTAATAATTGGTCATCTTATTTGAAAGTTTAAAGAATGATGCCGTTGAAATCAGCTGTTCTTCTATTGTAAGCACATCGTTGGTAATTATTTAGAGATTGTGTAGTTTTTGTTGAAATTTACGTTGGACTTTTTAATTTTTTCATTGATGGTTGGAATATGCAGGTCTTTGCGTATTGTAGAATTCGTTGCGTACCTCGACGTGTATACAAATTTTCTCAAAGCTATTGATTGGAAACTTAGTATTTCGATGGAGTTTTGAGCGGTTACGAAGCTATCCCCGTCCACACCATCACCACCGTGTCTTCTTCCCTGCCCGATCCCCCGTTGGCCGTGGCGTTCAAACGCTGGCAAATCAGAGTCCGCACAGGTGGTCGTAAGGTCGGGCGGTTGGCCGTGGCGCCAAAACGCGGCCTCCTCGCCCCGCCGTTGCCACTTATGGCGACCTTTCGCGCGCGGTTCGCGGTCGCCGTAATATGTATGGTAATCCGCGCGGGCGCCGAGAAGGCTTCTGCCCCAGACACCTTGGGGTAATTCTCGGCGCTGATCCAATTGGCAAACATGGCGGCTACCCGCAAGCTGCGTCAAGAGCGCTCCGCGCGGCCGCCGTCGGAACGAAAAGGCGGCTTGTTGGCGGAACTACAACAAAGACCGCAAAGCATGGCGGATACTGGTAGCGGAAGGTTTGGCTGTGCAAAGCGAATCTAAGCGAGAAAATCTATTGGAAATATGGAAACTGAAACAATGTATTACCTTTTTTGAATTTGTTTTTATTTCGTGTATCTTCTCTGCATTCTGTTCTGCTAACCATGCTGATTTCAGTAAATCCATTTCATTTTTAATAATTCTCTCCGCAACAACGTGAAGAAGAAAACCATCAGACATGCTAACTCTGGTTTACTTTCTAAGTTTATTTCCTCTTTTGTCTCCCATTCCTCTCCCATTTAGTCCTTTCTTTCTGCTACTAATTTTACAATTTCTTCTTCAGGTCTTCTTCACTGCTTTACCTTGCGTTTGTCCCTGTATTTTTAGCCTAAGTTTTTCCATTCTCTGTCGTCGGTACCCATAACTTATTTGAATAGTCCCCAAAGCTTTCTCCTTAATATATTTCCTTCACAGTTTGTTCTTCTGTAACCAAAATTAATTGAAATAGTGTCATCTGCTTATCATCGTAAAGTAAAAATAATAACGTCCATATGTACTAGGTTGAAAAGAAAGTTTGCTGAACTTAATTTATTAGCAACGAGCTTCTGAGAACAAGATTATTGGTTATACCCAATAAATTGTGCCCTTGGTAAGTAGTACACTTTTGCAACCCGACATGAAGTCACGACTCCTGACCAACACAAAGAGCTGCAACCCGCTCATCACAGTAGCATAGCCGGCAGTATGCTCAGCGAACTATCATTGAACCCAATACCTAATACACAATTACCATTCATCATTGTCATTGTCATCATCTTCATCATCATTATCATTATCTATTCATATCGGCTGAGATCTCTCAGGGAAAAATTGACATCAGGACGGATTCAAATTTTGCGAGGAGAATTCTTGTGGCCTAGTTTTCAGTGGGTTGTCCGACAAATACCAGGCGAATGCCGGAGTAGAACCTTAAGAAGCGGGCCACGGATCATGTGATATCTATTCCTTGTCATTATTATACACACACACACATACACACACGTACATGCATTACACTACCGCATAGAGCTTCTCCTGGAGGCAGTAACTCAATGGATGAAATCCATCGAGTAACAATGAAATCCATTGAGGTCCAAATCCCTCTCACCAACGCAACGTGGTGATTGGCACTGGAAGGCACTCCGCCACCTCCCGGAACACAACATGCACAATACTTGCGGGTCTAATAACCATTTCAGTTTACGTGCAAAATAATTGGAAATAATCAATCCATCTAACAAGTAAAACAGTTCATTTGTTTCTGTTCAATAGTACACCTGCATTCTTGTTGTTACAATGCGTCACTTCATCGGCCACTTTCAACCTCTTTATTTTCTCTTCTCATTTCTTCGATTACATTTACAATTGCACAAACAGAATTGAAAATTGTAGTCGTCCTGTAAACATATTCAAACCTATTTACAAATTAAAAATGTACTTTGACATTCAGGAAGAATGTAATTTCATTTTGTTTGAAACACTTGTTTTCTGTTATCTTTCTAGACAGTCGAGATTTGTGATACATTCACATTTCCTGAACTCCAGTACTTTGAAATGCAAGCATCATACAGACATATGCTTGAATTTTCTCAGTTCACTGTCGGCTCACTATTACAATAATACACTCTCTACCCAAGCTCCTATCATTCCATGAATGTAAGTTAATTTAAAAAAATGATGTTGAAATGCCAAGTGTCAAATAGAAGGAAAAGTATTCCACTAATTGTAAAACATTCTCCATGAATATTACGTAGATATTGAAGAATGTTTAAAGATTAACACTCGTTATGTACAATTCCACAAATTTTAGTCAATGTGATTTTATTATTACGATTGCTCTCTTTATTCACTTCATTTCTTAAATTATGTTGGAAATAATTTAGGATTTAGATTACAAATAATAATAATAATAATAATAATAATAATAATAATAATAATAATAATAATAATAATAATAATAATAATAATAATAATAATAATAAAGCTCAATGAAATCTTTTGCGAGTTAAAGAATTTTTTCTGTGATCTAAATTAAAAGTAATTTATCTTATTTTATTATTTGATGAATAAAAATTCATAAAATGTTAAAAATCAACAAAAAAAAAGTAAATCAACAGAAATTTCAGTCCAGTGTTTTGTATGTATTTGGTCTTGTTCTTGTTGACTTTTTATATCGATCTATTATTGACGTGTAACTACATCTAACTAATGGACCAACTCTTTTGCCATTTAAACCACAACATAAATAGTACTCATAGTTTACTCATCAAACTAAAAAGAAAAAACCGTCGGCCAGGAACGGAGCATCAATGCAAATTAGAAGCCTTAATGAACCTGGGGTTGATACCGCGTCCTACATTTCGGGTGGCCCACCCCGCGCGAAAACGAGTTCGGCAGGCCAATCACCGCGGGGCGGCGGCGAACCACGCGCACTGCATACCAAGCACCTTCCGCAGTACTTAGCACCCGATAGGAACCAGGAGTGCATTGCCTATGCAATTTGGGCCGGCGGCTTTGGCAGCGGGGTGAAAGTGGGGGAGGGGCGAAACTCTGACGACGGCAGAGTTTGGAAAAGTCCCGGAGGACGTGGTGATCGGAAAATGGGATAGGGACTTTGATACTCTGGTATTCAGGGTTGTCTACTGCTATGCGGGTTTTTCGAAAACCCGGACAATGGCTGAAGAATAAGATCTTTGATAAACAGTATTAAATGTCTTTAATGTTTGTCGTAAAACAGTGAAATTTGATGATAATTTTACAGATATTGCGCCTCGAATATGTCATGTTTAAACTCATACAATTTATTTCACAAACAGGGTACTAAGGGAAAAACAATTAACATAATTACTTGTTAAATTTGTTTGAAATAGAAATTACCTTTGAGGCATTTAGGTTGAAGAAAATTCTCAATATATAGCGAATAATCAGAAGCATGAATAATCACATTCGCCGTAACATGCATTACAATATTGCTAGTTGATGAGACATCCTGTGCTGTAGCAACTGCACCGAGGCGTCAATTTCAGTGAGTTTCAGCTCTCTGCTCTTCAAATCCTGGTGAATTCATGTAGAATTGTGATGGTCAACGCCGGTTTTGACAGATTTTCATAGGGATCACCCAAATACTCTGCCTCTCGTTGCACCATTGCTCCATTGTCATTTATCATTTCAGTATCAACATTCGCCTCTCAATTCGTTTCATCCAAGTGATTGGTACAAATTATCTGCGAAGTTTATCCATATCAAAGTTGAAATATTATGATTGTTGTGGATTCTGTTTCATTTCTAAATAAAGAATGAGAGTATGTACTTCATTATATTAGATTAACTGAATTGGATTCCATTTTATCTATTTACTAGTACTGCAGAATGTTAGCGTTCAGGGATACGTCAATAAATGTTTGGTGGAGGTATGAGTGGATTTTGAACAACAGCATAGTAATAGTGTTATTGTATGAAATGATGCAATGTTCATCTGTTACTGTCAATTGTTGCTACCAACATTAAGAATATCTGTGATATTAAACAAAAATATTCAAATACCACGTATCCTTGTATTCCACTTTTCAAACTGCGACTGTGATACAAAACAATTCTCTACGTCGTGAAGTAAGAAAGATTTTGGTTGTGAGATACGACCAAAACTGTATTAGGAACACACTGGTCATTTAATTTTGGTTTACGACAGTTAGTATTTACTCTGCCAGAACATTGTCTCTCGATGACGACAGACACACTCCACTCTATATCTATTTACAGTACGATGCGTTGCACATTTTCCGCAGCGGCGCCTTCAATGGTTGGTTGGTATGTTGTTAGAGATTCCGCACGCGTCAACTACGGAGGTCATTAGTCCCGTAAGTGTAGTACATATTTTTTTCATCGGGAGGTGGTGGTGATCTTTCTCCGCTTGATGGCGAAATTCGGCACTGACCTACAGTCGACTAGCGGGGTTTTCCCCAAACAGGTATCACCCACCAGGGGGCACCGCCTCAGCCGGAACAAGCTCTAAGTCCCCAAACGGTCTCCCTCTATGTGTGATAGTGTAGACAATGTTAATGTGTGAGTAAGTAAGAGGAGAGGATAGGATAAGAAAGAGGAAGGAAAGATCGCGCGCGATCCGTGGCCTGTTTGTTAGGGTACTGCTCCGGCATTCGCCTGGTGTTGTTCGGAGAAACTACGGAAAACTACCGATCAGAGCAGCTGGCTGCTAGGATTTCCCTCCAGACAGCGACTGAATTCGACTTAGCTGACAAGCTAGTGTCGAAAATCCTGCCGTCGTCGGGACTCGAACCTAAAACGTTCCGGTCAGAAGCACAACAGTGACATCAGTTGATGTACTGAGCCACCTCTCCCGGTCGCACATTTTCCTGTGCGGCGTCTTCGAGTCGCCTTGAGCACCGTCCGTCTTCTTCACCTCTCCGCCACCGCCGTCGCAGGAGGGTGGGCGGGGACTTTCGCCGTCGTCGTATCTTCGCGGAGGGAGCGCGGCATGTCGAGTGGAGGGGAGCGGGCGCGAGAGTGGGGGGTTGGGGGGAGGAAGGGCAGTCGCAGAGACGGCGACGACATTATGTACGCTGCGCGCGTCGCCTTTTCGCCGTCGCCCGCGCCTCGCGTCTGATCATGTCTCGCGCGGAAGTTGGAGGCGGCGGCGACGGCGGCGGTGGTGGCGCGACGGGCTTTGGAGCTCCATTCTAATCACGGGGCTGTCTCCTCTCCCGCCGCCCGCTTGCTCCCACAGGCGCCGCCGTTCCCGCTATCACACCCCATCTCTCGTCTCTTTGCTCGTGCGGCACTCTGTCTTTCCGACCGCTCCCTTAGCTTGTCAGCTAGGTCGAATTCAGTCGCTGTCTGGCAGAGAATTCTAGCGGTCGGCTGCTCTGATCGGTAGTTTCCAGTGGTTTCTCCGATCAACCAGGCGAATGCCGGAGCAGTACCGTAACAAACGGGCGATCGTTCCGTCTTCTTTCTTGTCCTATCCTCATCCCTTACACTAACCTGCACTAACTATCACACATGCCGGGAGACCGGTCGGGAGCTTACAACTTGTCCCGGATGGGGCGGTACCCCGCTATTGGGATATACCTGGTTGGAGAAACCCCGCTAGCCGACGGAAGGTCGGCGCCGGATCTTGGTATCCAGCGGGGGAAGATCATCGCCATCTTCCAATGAAAAAACATGCACTGCACTTTCGGAACTAATGACCTGAGTAGTTGAGGCGCACGGAAACACAACAATCAACCAACCGACCACCCCTTAAGCGTTTCACCGACTTATTTTCATCAGTTCTGTCATCACTGTTTCCTCCTCTCAAACTGACCTGTTGTCTTACAACCAATGACTTTGTAAGGACAGCTGATTCCCAGGTTGGCGAACATGACTTAACGGACTTTAACAAATGAGTTGCTGGAGTATGTGAGGACCTTTTGAAATGCGAGGCTATTTCGTAATAAGGGTTACTCAAAACAGTAGTACATTGGTAGATGAAACCTCACTAATAAGTGAATTTTCATTAGTATGTGAGATCTATATTTTCAGATGGGGATCCTTCAAGAGATGTGGATTTGGCGGATTGGATCTTTGGGTTGATTTGACTATCATGTTAGCTTGGACTCTCTAACAACATTGAAATCACTTATTTGGTTAGACTGTGTTGCTACGTTCAACTGTCTTGCTAGGTTGGTCTGTCTTGCTAGGTTGGTCTGTCTTGCTAGGTTGGTCTGTCTTGCTAGGTTGGTCTGTCTTGCTAGGTTGGTCTGTCTTGCTAGGTTGGTCTGTCTTGCTAGGTTGGTCTGTCTTGCTAGGTTGGTCTGTCTTGCTAGGTTGGTCTGTCTTGCTAGGTTGGTCTGTCTTGCTAGGTTGGTCTGTCTTGCTAGGTTGGATTGTCTTGCTAGGTTGGTCCAATTGCTAGGTTGGCGCTGTAATCTTCCTTGGGCATTTCATTCCCATAGCTGATCCTTTCTAGGGCTGCTACAAAATCCAGTTGTTAATCAATGTCTGTGATTTCAAAACTTTATAATCACGCAGGTGTAAGATGTGTATATGTAATGGCTTCAAACATAAATTTTCTTTGTTCTTGCATGCATCGATATTTTTTGATATCTTTTCTACTTTCGTTGATTTTCACTGCTGCCTCTATAGTATCTAGACGTTTGTCATAATTGTTACTATCATTACCGCACCCACGGAACATGTATACATCGTGTCATATACTGCATTCCAAGATCTTACCGTTTAGTTTAACCTCTTAAGACTTCAGTTTAATCCTAGTTTAATCTTTTAAGATTTTACCGCATATGCTTCTAACTCTATCAGACGCAGGCTACAGCTTTCACCGTTACTATCTCCTCTATATATAAGGCGAATCAGAACGTAATAGCATTTATCTTTGACTTTGCTGGGGGTATGTTATTTCTATAATTGTTATTGTCAGGCACTGACATATATTCTAGCGCGGGCTATTCTAGTCTTCGAAAATATTCTGTCGTACTTTACGTGGTATTACATTCAGTTACAAGATCTGATCTCTCAAAATTTTATTTTCGTAGATAGTACAGTGCACTTATTCCGCCTTTAATCAAGGCACTTATTCCGCCTGCCCATTTGTTGTATTAACTTTTATAATTTTTCAGTAATAACTAATTTAATGTCCATCTTCTCTTTCTCTCCAAGTGTTCGTTGCAATTCAAAAATATTTTCAAACATATTTGCATGTTGGTAATAAGTATGTCAGAATGATAAAAATGGGATGTGAAAGTACCCGCCACTTAGCAAATATGATGGCGATAAATATAGATTTACCATGTTGAAAACGTCATTGAAGGCGAGTCATTTGAAGGGAAAGGCAACCCTTTTTTACCTCTCACCTTCCCTCTACCATAATTGCAACCCCTACCTCTACGCCTTCCCCTCATGCTACCCCACCACTCCCCTACCACTACCTTTACTACTTATATCCCTTTCACTATTACTACATCTACATCTACATCTACCACTACTCCTATTCCACCACTACATGTACCTGTACCTACCTATACCCATACCACTATCCCCAGCCTGCAAGTTTTTTCTCACTATAAAGAGATTACAGCGCGTACACGGATAGCGTGAGCCATGCCCTACTTTCAGATCGTGCTAGTTTGAGGTGTTTGTTGGGAGTGGGACTGAGGCGCAACCGTAAAGGTTCTTGTGTTTCACAATTGTTTTTACAGCCATGAAGTAGTATGCAAAATAAAATATGTTGAGCTCAGTTTTAGTAATAGTATTCCTGTATGTCGTGCCTGTTTTTCTCCGGGCCAGCGTAGCTCGTGAACCCATGAGTGGTTAGAAGGGCAGAGAGGTAGAGGGTTCAAGTTAATCGTGCTAACAGTGACCCATCAGGTCAGACCCATGAAGTCAGATGCGCCACATACAGCAGACTAATATCACTCCTTAATTACCGTGATGAATAAAGCAATTAGGGAAGGAATAGGGTTCATAGATGATACACATGGACCCAGTAATACAGTAACACACAACCCTTGAACACACCTGAACACATTCACACCTTCGATGGAATTCAGTATGCCTTACTGTATCGTTTTCCCGAACGCAGTGCTTTAAGCTCCTGATCCTGTATGCAGTGATGTCGGATAACAGTACACAGCGATACCGGTTTCCAAAAGCTTGGTTCGTGCTGGTTCCGTCACTAGTGCGCCGGCGGCAACGGAGGCGGCGATGGCGGCGGCGGCGATGGTGGCGGCGACGGCCGTGGCGAGAACGAACTCCCGGAGCCAGATCTCCGTCTCCCGCGCCACGGCTGCTTCTGTACCGCCGCGTAATGCATGCCGAGCGGAGGCGGTAATGAGGCGTCTCGTCGCGCATCCGAATCCCGCCCGCTCCGGCCGCTGCCGCCGCCACCGCCGCAGAACAGGACGTGCCTTTCCCCTGCGCGGCGCTAGGAGTTAGGGGGCGTGGCAGGAGGGGGGAGGAGCGGAATGGCGCGGAGAGAGGCTGGACGGAGCTGAGCGGGGCGGGGCGGGGAGGAGAGGATCGAGCGGGGTACTCCAGGGACGAAGGGGCATGGCGTAGCGGGGGACTGAGGCGAGTGGATCAAGATGAGCGGAGGGGGGCGGAGCAGAGCGGGGCGGAGCAGAGCGGGGCGGAGCAGAGCGGGGCGGAGCAGAGCGGGGCGGAGCAGAGCGGGGCGGAGCAGAGCCCAGGGAGCGGAGCAGAGCGGGAAGCGGAGCAGAGCGGGGCGGAGCGAGGGAGGTCGGAGCAGGGCGGGCGGAGAGGGCAGGGCAGAGGGAGGCGGGGCAGAGGAGGCGGGGCAGAGGGAGGCGGGGCAGAGGGAGGCGGGGCAGAGAGGAGGCGGGGGCAGAGGGGAGGAGGCGGGGGCAGGGAGGCAGGGGCAGAGGGAGGCGAGGAGGCAGGGCAGAGAGGAGGCGGGGCTGAGGCCAGAGCGGGGACGGAGCAGAGCGGGGCGGAGCGGAGCGGCGGAGGAGCGGGAGAAGAAAGAGGGGGGAACTTGAAGTGGGGGCGGACGGAGGGGGCGGAGTAGAAGACTGAAAGAGTCGGAGCAGAGCAGGCTTGGAGCGGGGCGGGAGCGGGGAGCGGGACGATTAGCGAGGGCAGAGAGGGTGGGGGCCTTGGAGGGGGGCAGGGCGGGCAGGGCGGAGGCGGGAGGAAGCGGGTAGGCAGAGGAAGGGAGGCGGGGAGGGCCGGGGGCAGAGGGGAGCGGGGCAGAGGGAGGCAGAGGGGCAGGAGAGGGAGAGCGCGGGAGCGGGGAGGCGGGGCAGAGGAGGGCGGGGGCAGAGGGGAGGAGGCGGGGCAGAGGGAGGCGGGGCAGAGCAGGGCGGGCAGAGGGAGGCGGGGGGCAGAGGGAGGCGGGGGCGGAGCAGAGTGGGGAGCAGAGCAGAGCGGGGCGGAGAAGGGCGAGGAGGAGAAGAAGATCGGAGCAGGCGGGCGGAGCGGAGGGTGGAGTAGAGCGTGACGGAGCAGAGGCGGAGCCGAGGCAGTCCAGGCAGAGGGGGAGGGCAGGGGTGGGGCGGGACGGGTGCGGGGCCAGGGGGCAGGGCAGGGCGGGGCGAGGTGGGGCAGGGCGGGGCGGGGCGGGGCGGGGCGGGGCGGGGCGGGGCGGGGCGGGGCGGGGCGGGGCGGGGCGGGGGGGGGGGGGGGGGGGGGGGGGGGCGGGGCGGGGCGGGGCGGGGCGGGGCGGGGCGGGGTGGGGCGGAATTGGCGCCGCCGACGGTGGAGGTGCTCCAGTTGGGCGGGGGTGTGTGGAGTGGCCCAGGGTGAGATGGGAAGGCGAAGCGAGACGAGGTTGCGTTTGGCGGGGAGAAGCGGAGCGAAGCAGGAAACTGCAGCATATTGTTGTACTTTGTAGTTCGCGCTGTCGCCGCTGAGGGAGCCCCTCGCGGAAGGTAACGGAGATGAAGGTGACGCCGACACGAATGCCGGAGCATCTGTTTTTAGAGCCGCTGTTGAATTAGAAGCTTTCAGAATGAGATGTTTCTCAGAAACATTTTCGAATATGATGTATCATTTTCATATAAATATGTTCTTGTGTTCTCTTAAATATTGTGTATTTTAAATGATACAATTGTTTGAAACACCTTGCATAAACAACGTAATTTAAATAGAGAATATGTTTTAATTTAAAATTTTTCAGTTTGGAAAAATGCAAATTGAAGAGTTGTAATGGAATTTACATTAAAATTAAGCTACATGTCAAGTAATGTATATGATTATACTAGAATGAACATTTGTACACTGGAACAAAAATTTGATTTCCGGATGAAGCAGTCAATATTTATTGTAATGGCAATAAACAGGACTTTGCTCTAAGAAATTAAATACTTTTAAATGACAGCTTCCAATATTTATTTACAAACTTGTACTACACTCTTTGTAATAGAGTACAAAAACTTTCAAACCGTGACACACGACAATTTGATGAAAAAAATAATTATATGTTTGTGTTTAGATTTGTATTTCCACGAAAAAATGTGTTTTCTTACGATATCTTCAGTTAAATAATATTTTCATCCGGATGATGACAATGGGATGAAATAAGAAATTTTGCATCGGTTTTGCGTTTTTTGGAAAAGAGTGAAGTGGATATGTCGCGTTTTGCAAATTGGTGAAAATAACGTTATTTCTGTAGCATTCTTTTGAAACAAGAACAGTAATAATAAAGTCATTATTTGACGTTTGCTCCCTTGAAAACGTGAAAAGTGAATAAATTAATTCTAAAACGATGAAAATAAAAAATTTAACAAATATAATATTAGTAAAAAAATTGATTTATTTTACTTCTCGTTTATACAACAATTTCATGTCTTTCATTTTTTTATTCTTGGGTTATTTTAAATATTGTGGGCCTACTTTTCTGCGTAACATAAAAATATAATTTTATACTTGTATTAAGAATGTTTGGACTTCCAGGCTCTTCTGTGTTTTGTTTTTGCGTCATTAACTTTATTCTTATCGTTATATATAAATTTATAGTTTTACAATGAACAAAATAGTATTTAAAAAGCACTGTTCACAAATTAAAAATTAAAATAACGGCTCTTTCAATTCAAAAAACAATCTACTTTCAAAACTACTTCCTTTACTATGTGTTTTATCAGGATGAATCAGAAGCTCTTTGAAATAGGGAAATATATTGAATTATTATGTAAATCGGACAAAAGTCTTCCGTTTTACGAGAATTGTTCTAAAAGACTTAAATTACCTTTTGATAACTTTCTGTGTTTCTCTTGGCATGATTTTTAGGAGACTCGAAATGCCCTATACCTACAACGTTAAATTCAAGAAACATTTTGTTCCTAACTATATGCACAAGATGATTGATTTTTTGGCTATATTTTAAATGTTCTATCATAGGAATTTTAAAGAAATTTTAAGTTTTGTTGTAGATATGAATTTTTGTAGGTGTAGATTTATACCCACATTTTTTATTGTTACAATGAGTATAATTTGTTTAAGTAATAATATATAATAAAAAGACTAAAAAAGTTGCAGTTTGACTTGCTAAAGAATGCCTAAAAGTTTGAAGTCAATATCGCTAATAGTTTAGGAAATAATGTTCCTTATATATATTTTAAAAAACTCTTACGGGAATCAGGCTTCAAAGTTTGCCATGAATTTCACTATATTCGAGGTCTATATTATGGATTTTGAGCATATTTCCACATTTACATTTTTAGTGTTTCTTTTTAACTGATGTCATAGTGCGGTTGGCTTGTTACTTCGTTCAACTCCCCTAGTTTCATCCCCTAGTTTCCATATTTCTCTCATTGTATAGTAAAAAACCGTAATTCCACATAGACAACCATGCATATTAAGGTCGACGCGCAGCATATTATTTAAATAAAAAAATACTTAAAAACAATATACAGATAAAATGAATACATCAGTGAAAAGGGAAAATATTTAAGATTTATTAAAAAGTAAAAATTGTGAAGTGAAAAGGCGAAGTTATTTTTTTTAATTTTTTGCCTAACGGGTCCCTTTAAAAATAGATTAGATATTTTACTTGTCAATAAAAGTAAACAGAATTGATTATTGAAGTCTTTACAATAGTAAAGGAGGGAATAAAGACAAGCAAGCCCTACTTGTTTTAGGAAAGTAATAACCATTCCATCAACGTCTACATCAGAAAATGTCAATGAGTGTTTATTTTCATTCATTTATTCATGGAATAATTTAAATGAATCATTCATTACAAGCCAAAGCAAGTGTAGGGTTCTATTATTCTTAAATGAGAGATTCGTAGTGGCCCCCTTCCCATTCAGAGCAATTGAAAGTCGAATCCTAACGATTTCGGGAGTGAAGGTGGCACAACTCAAACCTTCGTGGTTCTACCGTCGTGTTACGTTTGAAACGCACTCTACCACCCTTGTTCTCCTCCGGGAAAACGAATTTACTAGTTAATTAACGCGGTCGTCGTTGGCAACGAAGTGCCCACGAGGTGCCCTCTGGCGTAGCGTGGTGGCGGAGGCACGAACTACTAGGTGGGGTGCATTGGAGAGGTGGAAGGAGATGTAGTTACGAGAAATGGCAAAGCAGGTGGCGACGCTAATAGGAAAGTAAACTGGAAGGTGAGATTAGAGCAAAAGTAAGTGATGAAAATGAAAAGAACATCAACAGATATTGAAAATGATGAGATGAGGTTATAGAGGAATTGTTCAAGACATTAGAGGTGAGAGTTGACGTATGATAAGCCTTTGAGAACGAAGGTAAAACATATATTATAACTCATCGTGTAAATGGCTCAGAGCAACTGGAAATTGCCGCTAATAGAATTCAAAAGAAAAGGCCGGAAAGTCATAAAAACAATGACAAGGTAATCACGAAGAATACACTCAGAAGGGCGAGCGAGGTTGAGTACGAGTGACGTCGAAACTACTCAGGCAGATGATAATAGCAAAAGTAACTGATCTATTGAACTATTTTCCACAGAAACATAGGCGATTATGGATAAATGGCTGTAACAGATAGCAATATGAGGAAGGAGGACGAGAAGGGGGGAAAGGGGGAAGAATTCGAAGATGAGTAAGTCGAGAGAAGAGGAGGAAGTGCGGGGTAGCGTGGAAACTTGGGAAACGGACGCGTGGTGGGGTGGCGTGGAATGGGGCGGGGCGGGGCAAGGCAGGTCATGGGAGGAGCGAAGAGGGGCGGGGCAGGGAGGAGCTGGGCGGTGCGGGGCGGAGCGAGGAGGGTCTAAGCGGTGTGGGGCGGAGCGAGGCGGGGTTGGGCAGGGCGGGGAGGGGCGGGGCGGGGAGGAGCGGAGCGGGGCGGGGTGGGACGGAGCTGGGAGAGGCGGGGCGGGGCGGGGCGAAGCGAAGCGAAGGGAAGCGGGACATGGGGAGGCGATGACGAGGGTGCAGCAAGCGGTGGCTGCGGCGACAGCATCGCCAGCGTCGGCGTCTCAACAGTGGTGTAATTACGCGGTCGCATGACTGGCTAATGCGCACCAAGATATACTGGCTCCTTGCGGCCATGTAAGTTTAATGCGTCGCCCATTAGAGCCCCGCGCGCCCGCTGCCGGCCCGCCGCCGCTGGAGAATCTACACTGCACTCGGCCCGTTCTTAATATACAGGGTGATTCACAAACGGTCATCGTTTGGGGATTCAAAGCTTCCGTGCTTCCCGCGAGGTCTTGGTTGAGTCTGAGAAAGGCTACACGACAGTGAAATGACGTAATTCTCTGCCACCGCTGGAGAATCTACACTGCACTCGGCCCGTTCTTAATATACAGGGTGATTCACAAACGGTCATCGTTTAGGGATTCAAAGCTTCCGTGCTTCCCGCGAGGTCTTGGTTGAGTCTGAAAAAGGCTACACGACAATGAAATGATGTAATTCTCTGCCACCACTGGAGAATCTACACTGCACTTGGCCCGTTCTTAATATATAGGGTGATTGATAAAAACGGTCATCATTTGGGGATTCAAATCTTCCGCGGTCGACGCCAGTTCTTGAGAAGTCTGAGACACGGCACCAAAGGACATAATACCAATGTTTGCCATTGGTTATATAACCTTGCATGAATGAATATTGGAGAAAGGCTGCATTACATTGAAATGATGTAACACTCCGCCACTACTGAAAATTTTCACTTCGCTCGAGTAATTATTACAGTAGAGGCTGATGGTCATTGTTTGAGGGTTCAAGTTTCTGCGGCATATCCCAGTTCATAATAGTTTCGGAAAGTGCGCATTTCGCCATAGCTCTGAATGTTTGTCGTTCATTCTTGGATCTTCCGTTAATAAGAGTTTGAAGAAGGTTACAATGAAATAAAACGGCTATATGACTAGAACGTTTGGATCTTCCGTCGCCGAAGAATCTATACTTTACTCGACTCGTTAATAATACACAGGCGGATTTAAAAAGGTAATATTTGGGGATTCAAAATATTTTCGACTTACATCACCTCTTTGTCGTTGAAGAGACTGCACGTAAGGACGTGGTCGAAGTGTCCTTCGTTCTATGGTCTTGCATGAATGATTGCCAAAGGAAAGATACATGACGACTGAAATGTTGGGATTCCTCACCAATGCTGGAGACTCTACGCCACGCTCAACTCATTCTTAATACAAAGAATATTCATAAATAGTCATTGTTTGGAAATTCAAATCCTCCATCGTCATTGACAGTTTTTGCCACTACCTGAATTATTGCACTCTAAATTGGAGTGCTGAATTTTTGCGAGTCATTCCTTGGCACAGGTAGAGGGAAAATTACAGAAATTTATGTTTAGCTCATGATTTCTCAACATATGTGTGAGCAAAGCAAAGCCACATTAATAGTGAAGATGTGATCGGTGATAAATTTGATTTTCTGGAACCTAACAGCTATCAAAGGTTCCACTGCAATGTAATAACTTTTCATTGAAGTATGGTAAAAATATATTTTGAGATTCTGAGAATCCGGGAGAAAGGAACCTTTTGCTATCATATTTTTCACATTAAGGCTCCCAGAGACCGATGCGGAAGATCCGCAGCGGGTGCGGCGCGGAAAGTTCTGCGCTAGATGCGACCGCAGAATTCGGGGGTCCATTCACACCGGAGCGTCAGTTATGAGTCAGCGTTTTGTGACAGTTTTCATCTAACAAAGAAGAGGGACTCGGAGTGGATATAGAAATGCCATGTTATTCATAGTACGTTTTCTGAACACATGCAGTATGGAAAGTAGTTTCCTTTCTT
The DNA here is from genome assembly GCA_011170035.1 of Teleogryllus occipitalis. Classification (NCBI taxonomy): domain Eukaryota; kingdom Metazoa; phylum Arthropoda; class Insecta; order Orthoptera; family Gryllidae; genus Teleogryllus; species Teleogryllus occipitalis. Next base: position 105,794 of record BLKR01004137.1, read on the forward strand.
TCTTTACTATTTCCCTCAAATTGTTAATATCTCTTTAAAAAACGTAGGAAAGGGGTCCGTAATTTTGAACTAGAAAGCAAAAAGGGACGAAGAATTTCATACCTTGATGCCACAAAGGATGCGAAATTCTTTTAATTTACTAAAATGACCATTGTTTTGACGAAATTTTGAACAACTTGTATTGTACACACACACACACACACACACACACACACACACACACACACACACACAAACATTATATTGTTTCTATTATTCAATAATTCTATTCTTTTCTATTATTCAATATAATTATAAATCGATTGAAAAATTTTACATTAGTAAAATATACAAAATTTTAAGAACAAAACATTTTAGAAATCGAAGTTTAACGTTAAAATTAATTAATTAATTTACTGAACACGATTAGAAGAATTTTTTCTGACCGTTCTGTCCTGTCAGATTCATTGGCGAGCTGAAAATATTAGAGATCTGAAAAGTCTTTGTCCTGGTTTCTACACCGAAACTGAAGCGGCAGCAGAAAAAATGCGTCTGACCACGAATGGAAATCCACAGTGAATAAAACACTGCCATTCCACTGGCGCTCGCCAGTCGTGCAAGTCTTAACCTGCTCATGAGCCAACAGGTATCGCAAAATTTCTGTTGCCGACGTTCCGCGTAGGTAACGGTTGTTCCGCGCCGATATGTGGGAGCCTTTATTCTCTTGTCTTTTACATCGGAATCTTTCACATTTTCTTCATGCTTGTGATGATTTAACAATTTCCACCAGATTACTTGCCTACATGATGTTGGTTTCTAATCAATAGGAACATAATAATGTAACAACGAATGTAACACTTTAGAAATCAAAGAAATTCTCTGGGGGAGAATCATTAATTTCTGCTTTTTACTGCAATGCAGCGTTATTACGGGCATTTGCGATATTATTATGGATGTGCTATATTAGGGTACTTATCACTTTCTTTTTAAACTAATACAAATTTCATGAAATTTACAACAAGAGATGTATGCTTTCTTACGCTTCTCTGCAGTATCATGCATTGTTATGACTGTATACGTCATCAATACACAACAAATTTTTAGAATATCAGAGGCTGAAAACTTATCTAATGAGTCTGAAAGAACGAAAAGGTGTTGGTAGTAAACATCCTGCATTCCAGCGTGAAGGAGTATGGTCTGGAATTGCCTTTCTCACAAAATGTGCGGTCGTTTAATTTGGCGACGGTCGTAAACCCATTTGCTATTGTAACACGATGAGTCTCCACATGAATGCAGCTTTTGGTAAAAGGGATATAAATTTATCCCATATGTGCAGGTGATACCACGATGAATAACCAATTACTCTTAAAGTCAGTTTCGCCCTGTGTTCGACTCTTCACACATGGGTCTGATACCGTTTGATTCACTATACCGCACTCCTTAGCGAACTTCATTCTCTGTATAGAACGACAAATGTCAGATTTTTTTACAACGTCTGTCTCAGACCGTAATTATTTATTGTTCTCAAATTCTTTATAATTTTTTTGGCCTTTAGAGTAACATGATTCCAATACTTTCAAATAAACGGTTGTTTGGCACCATTTTTTTGTTTTGCTTTGATCAGTGTAATGATATTGTATTAAGGAACGCACGGCAATTGCAGGCAGGGAGTTCGGCACGACCAGCGGCGTTAGATCGTTTGCTTAAAAATATTTAAGTAAAAGAAGAATAGTAATTCGAAGAATAGTGATAAAATTGCTAAACATATACAGATATGTGAAATTATTAGAATAATGTATGAATTTGGTGTTTCCCCATCATTGACTATAAAGCCCTCTCTACGTATGAACATAAAAGTATTTTTCAACCTGTGTGTTTTCTTTGGTTCACTGAAGCCTTTGGGATATCTGAGGGAAAATTACTTCTCTCTCTGTAATGTTTGGTAATTGTTGAATGTGGGTTCCTTGTTTTTTTTAGTCGAGTGTTACATTGCTATGCCAGAATTAAAGCCTATAAGTGTTTTATAGTGTTTATATAATGTCAGTGTAATCAAAGTTTTGAATAAAATTGGTTTTAGCATTTGTTTGCTGGTGACTTTTTGAAGCGGCGAACAGAAGATGCTTCTTCTTGCAAAACTCAGGATACTGGTAAAACACAGACCTTTCTCCGAGTAAGACGTCATTGGCAGAGCGTTTAATAAAGAAAGACAGATATTTCCAACAAAATATTGCCAGAATATTGACTCTTTCACAAGCATTGGTTTGTAGAATCAGTTCTGCATTGAAATCAAATGAGACCCTTCCAGTCAAATGAAAGGAGAAATGTGGTTGAAACCCCAAACTCAGCCCTCGTAAGCAATAAAAATTGAGTCGAAAGGCCAAGATGATTAGGAGAAACACCAGTAAGAACTTGAGTAATCAACTAAAGTCGAATGGACTTGAAACATTCTATCAATTGTAAGAAGGGGTCTTTGTGCTTCAGGATTTCCTGCAAGAAGGTCGAGAAATAAAGCGAAAATAACTCCTACCATGGCTAAGAGATGGCTAGAATGAGCAAAAGGAATGCAGGTTGAAGTTAAAATCAGTTGAAAAAACGTAAGAAACATGATATATTTCATGATTTACTGTTTACTAACTGTTAACTTCTTTCTCATAGGTGAAGTGGGATTTTTTAAACTTATTCAAAAATTGAGTACAGAGACGTACGGATTTATTTTCTATAGTTTCAAAACATTATTTTGAAAAGTCAATATAATCATTGATTATTACTTGCAGGTAATATTTTCAGACGAGTCCATATTTTCAGTGTCCAAGAAAATCAGCCAGTACGTGAGAATGGCCCCTGATGAGGCGTTTTTTCTCAACTGTATCACTCAGAGTCAAATATCCAACTTCAGTTTTGGTATGGAGTTGCATGTCAGTTCATGTATGTGGCAGATTATACATTGTTGAGGGCATAATGAAGCAGAATTATTGCAAAATGCCGCTGCAAACCCGCCTGCTGCCTCAGAACAGAGATGGTTTCCTGATAAAGGTTGCATTTTTATGCACGACGGAGCACCATGCCATTAGGCCTAGTCTGTTAAAATATTCGTGAAGGAATATATCATAAAGACATTGCATTGACCTGGTAACAGCCCAGTTTGTAACCTAATTGAAAATTTATCGGTAATTGTAAAGAAAAGATTGAAGCAAATAATAACAACCAGAATTGGTCTCATTGAAAACATCATAGCCACACGGTTTCATGATTAACAAATTCAGTAAATGTGCAAGGACCTTGTGGAAAATATGCCAGAGATGATACAAATGGTTGTAAAAAACATGGTAAGGGAAGATGGGAAACACCCAAAGAACTAAAAAGAGCATCGTGTATTGATAAATTGTGATAGTTACATTTCAAAAGTAAATTACTGTTAGGTTTTTCAATTATTCTAATAATTTGTACACGTGTGTAAATATGGTACATCCTTTGCATGGTTTTAAAAATTGTTAGATTTGTTAATATTTTGATTTATTAATTAATGAGCTTTGTCCATAAACTTTGAAACTTTTCTCAAAAATTGTAAGTTAAAATATTGATCATTCATTGTTATTATTTTTATTAAAATATTTATACAATTACCGATCATTTTCTATTGTTACGTCGTGGGTAGGGATATATACCACAAGAACACAGCCACAAGTGAGCTGTATATATATATATATATATATATATATATATATATATATATATATATATATAAATAAAATAACGCCCCATCCAAGTACGGGCTACAGCGATGCTTGTCTGCGAGGGAGGCGAGCAGCGGCGTAGTTTGAAATGCGCGCTCCATACCGGGGGTCTTACGTCTCTCGGGTTCCAAGCCGAGTTCGAAGAGGGCAGTGTCGATGCTTTGCTTGCGCCCAAAAAGCTTCGGTTTTTTATGGTGTGAGCAAGCGACCGGAGAGGATGGAATGGCGAGAGTCGGAAATGTGGAGCAATGCTGTGTTGGTCGTACATGGGATGTAGCTCTCCACCACGAAACATGAGAGGAGGTAAAATGGAATATTAATGTACTTGAGTTTGATGTGGAACATTTAATGCACGAAGAGAGGTGATATAATGTTCGAGGTGCGTTGAAAGACGAAGGGACAGAGACAGGTAAAGGTAACTGGATAGGAGAATGGGAATATACGTGAACTGGTGTCCTAACTGATTAATGTGAGTGCTAATAAAGCATGTAATTAACGGTTGTATAGTTGAATTGTGTAGGCGTGAGGTTAAAGGATCAATCTCTCCTTAAATTGAGATGCGGTACTCCAATTTGTAATTGTGAAAGTATTGTAGGTGCGAGTCCTGGCATTTGAAGTGGCAAGTGACTTTTTCTGACTGTTTTTTGCCGGATGTGTAATATTCTTTTAAATACAATATGTTCTGTTGCATCATTCTAAGTTGAGGACTTAAAATGACTGTTAAATGAATTTGTGCATATTAATGTATCAATTTTCAATCACAAATATGCATATGTGGATTGTGAACCAATTATTTATTAATGGGAAAAGAGCTTGAAGAAAGGTGAACTTTCACTTTCATTAACTGGTACTGTTGACAATTATGTGCTTTATATTTGTAACTTATATTGAAATTTACTACTATAAGGAATGTGTCAAGAGTTAATTTCTCTTAAGTTCGGGGGTGAGATTCTGCAGTTTCTCTATGGTAGTGCAATATTTTATTGAAGATTGTTTAATATCACAGATTGTGAAAAAATAGCTGAGTGGAAGGAGAAAAGTTACATAGCTATTTCTACTGCCACAATGTTCAGAAATATGTTTATTCATGAAATTCTTGTGATTGTAATTTGTATGATGTGATTTCTTGGCATGTAGAATTAGCATGTGACAGGATTGCTATGTGACCCTGCAGGGTAAAGAGGGCAGAATATTACAATGATTACATGTATAGTAAGGAACTAGTATTATCATTTACGAATTTGGGGGAATGATACTGCATACTTTCTTGTGTATTTATCGAAAGGAATGAAGAAATTTGTAAGCTTTGAATCTTCATTTTCCTTACAATTTTTGGGAGAAATGATACAGAATGTTTATTCTAGAATTTACATTGTAAATTAAATTTCTATTGCTGTGTGTTTATCAAGTTTGAATGTAATTTTTTAAATTGAAAATAAGGAAATTGTTAAGAATGTACAATCCAGAATTGTTTTGGTGTACAGGGACATAACTGTTGTACAGATTATCTGGAAGGAAAATAATCATTCCAAATGACTCGAGTTATTTGTTCAAAGTAATAAATTTCATTTTCACAAAAACATTTTTTTAAAGAAAAGGCTGAGTGATTACAATCTTCAGAATAGTTCTAGAAACAATACTTCTGTGTTGTGGTTGGTTTTTTGCTTTTGTTATTGTTTTTGGGGTACAGGAAGCCAAACAATGTGTACACCGTTCAAACATTATTTTTGGATTGTCTTTCTTGTTCTTTTTAGGGACATACAGAGGTCTGTGTACCACTGTTCTTTATTAAATGTCATTATTTGTTTCTTGAAACATTGCACTTTCTTTTAATTCTTTCTTTCGTCGGAAGGGTGTGGAACAACACAGGCAAAAACTCGCTCGTTTAGTCTCCGATTTCCATTGAGGAAATCGAATCTCAAAAAACAATTTTTTTTTCATCTTGTTGACCAACCGCTGACGGCCCGACCCACGCCTCCAACGCCTCCCCCGCCCGCCTGAGCGTTGCGTCACAATGTATATATACACAGTGTTACAGTCTATTTGAAAATAATTTTTCGGTTTTGCCATTTTTTGATTTTGAATATTTTCTCAACATAAAATATTTGTTGAAAGATGTGATTTTAATCGAAGGAGTTAGATTCATACTTAAGTTTTGATCGTTGTGTATCATTAATTTCATTTTCTGAATAACATTGAGTTAAATAAATCAGTGTGTTCCCTGAAAATAGGAATTTCAAATTTATGAGGGTTTACAAATCTCTGTTGTGCGTAGTATTAATTTATGAATTCTTGTGAAAAATTATGGAAACATTAATTAGGAATTTCGCTTCCCGATTCCTTGTTTGTTGTTTCTTAAAAGGAACGTCTACAGACGAAATTGCTGAAGATCATCTAATAGTTCAGAATCTTGTAAAAATGAATAGAAAATTGCCCAAGAAAAAATACATCTACAGCATCTACACTACCACCACTACTACCACCAGTACTACCACCAGTGCTACTAGTACTACCACCAGTACTACTAGTACTACTAGTACCACTAGTAATACTAGTACTACTAGTACTACTAGTACCACTAGTTCTACTAGTACTACTAGTTCTACTAGTACTACTAGTTCTACTAGTACTACTAGTTCTACTAGTACTACTAGTTCTACTAGTACTACTAGTTCTACTAGTACCACTAGTTCTACTAGTACCACTAGTTCTACTAGTACCACTAGTTCTACTAGTACCACTAGTTCTACTAGTACCACTAGTACTACTAGTACCACTAGTACTACTAGTACCACTAGTACTACTAGTACCACTAGTACTACTAGTACCACTAGTACTACTAGTACCACTAGTACTAGTACCACTAGTACCACTAGTACTACTAATACCACTAGTACTACTACTCTTTATAATTAATTATTAATATGGGAGTATGATTTCGTCCCATCAGAGTTTACGGGTTATTCCTAGTGTATAATAAAAGTGTTGTGAGGAAATTTGTTTACATTATTGCTGACAATTCTGATACGTAATTGAAAAGTCCCAAAGCAGTATCTGATACTCAATACTGCCAGAATATTTAAAATTCATAACGTATCGACTCCCATTTCGGAAAGATCAGTAACAAACATTCATGATATTCCTTTCTAATTGTTAACGAAATAAAAAAACAACTTTATTTAAGGCCAGTCGTTGCTAAGTTGTTAGCAACCACTATGAATAGTAACAGAATACAAGAAAAACACAAGTAATATAACACAAAATAGAAAATACATTTTTTAAATTTCGGAACTCTATCTGAAACATTTACCAATTGATTGGACTCCATTGCAGACATTCATTATGCAATTGAACTATCTTATGGAGTAATGTTTCCTGAAATATTTTCTTTGGTAGTTTATTGGAATCATTACTATTAATATTTTTTCTTTTATCGAAATTCATTGTAATTGTTCTGTGTATTTAGAATCAAATATGTTGATTAAAATATACTTCAGCAAATTCATTAACACTGAAGTGTCCAAATTCCAAAACACCAGGGTTCAATAAACAATTTATTGACAGAAACAGGTACAGAGCTATAGTGCCGGATATCCAGGAGAATAGGTAGAGAGATGAAGCCGTGTCGCCGTAAATCCAGGAGATGTACCACTATACGCCGAGTCACCAAGTTGCCGAAAAGGAAAGTCCGTTGTCGTCGCGCAGTTGTCGTAGTCTATCACTCCTCACACCGTAACCACCACTTAACCACAGTATCGTCGCTCTATCACCGCTGCTCACTCGCTCACTCTCTGCCTGCCTCAGCTCCGCGCCGAGGCTTTATAGCTGCCCTGGGCCGTAGGCCCGCCGACTGGCTGTGTGGTAGGGGCGGGGTCGAGTCTCGCCCCGCTCGCTCAGGCGTGGCGGCCGCACTCAGCCGAGCACCGCTGGCCCGCGCTTGTTGTTGACCGCTGCCGCCAGGGGCGGTAACGCCCTACTGACGTGCTCCTGTGGCGGCACATTCAATTATGTGCGGCCGGTCACGACAAACACAAAAAATGTCTTGCCCTTGTTGTACCGTTGTTGCACATTTCCTTTGTTTCCATATTTTGGCATTATCGTATCTGACAGAATTATCTGAGTTTCTGAAGAAGATTGAAATATTAGTCTTCAAAAAGTAAAAGGAAAAAAATTAAAAAATCTGAGATCCTTTTGTGCACTTCAGCTTGCGTAGTCTGAAGAAATAACTGTGACTAATGTCTTACAGCAGCAGTCTTAATGGACCAGTAGTCGTTTGCCTTCATTACAAACCACCCTAGTTTTTGGAGCACTCTGTACCTCTTCGCACTCTCCTGGCTGGTCTCGCAACGTGAGCCTCGACCCGCGCCTGAATATTTCAACCGGCTGTCGGTGCCCGCCGCCCCCGGGACCTTATCAGCTCGCCGCGCCCGCCGCCCCGCCCCTACCCACCGCCTCTACCACCGACTCACGCGTCCCCAACCCTCCTCCTCTCTTTCGCTCCAGTAACAGTGCATCCACCCGCCTGTCTGCCCCCCGCCCACATCACCCCGCCTCGCTACGACACGCCTTGCCCCGCCTCCCCCTGCCCCGCCCAGCCAAGCTCGTTTCGCCTAGGTCAATTCAATCTTGTTCCATCAACTGATGTCGCTGCAGTCCCTCGGACCGGGAGGTCCTAGGTTCGACTCCCAATTATGGCAGGATTTTTGACAATAGCTTGTCAGCTAGGTTGAATTCAGTCGCTGTCTGGGGGAGAACTCTATAGGCCGGCTGCTCTGATCGGTAGTTTTCCGTGGTTTCTCCGATCAACACCAGGCGAATGTCGAAGCAGTACCATATCAAACGAGCCACGGGCCGTGCGCGATCTTTCTTACCTTTTCCTTTTCCTATCCTTTCTTCTTACACACTAACATGCATTACTTTACCACACATTGTGGGAATTCTGATTTGGTGTTGTTGGCGTTCTTATCAGAAGAAATAAAAGAGGTCATCTTCGTCAACGTTGACGAAGATGACCTCTTTTATTTCTTCTTTACCACACATGCCGAGAGACCGATCAGGAGCTTAAGAGCTTCTCCCGGCTGGGACGGTGCCCTGATGGGGGGAGATAGCTGGCTAGGGAAACCCCTGCTAGCCGACGGTAGGTCGGAGCCGAATCTCGAAATCGAGCGGGGGAAGAACGCTACAAGATCCCGAAGACAGAACATGCACTACATTTACAGAACTAATGACCCTAGTAGTTGATGCTCAAGGAATCACTAACAATCAATAAATCAATCTTGTTCCAACTAGCCACGTTTTACTTAGCTCCGTTGTTTGCCTTAGCTCTGTTTCACTTACTCCATTTTCACCTCTCTCCGTTTCTCTTTTCCCCGCATGCCCCATTTCACCTAGCCATCTCCTCCCCGCCACACTACATTCTGTCTAACCCCTTTCAACCTACCACCGTTTCACTTACTTGTCGTTCCTCTTAGCCCTTTTTTACCTAATTCAGTTTACCTTCATCGTCTCATTCGCCCCCATTCCATCCCGCCTAGCTCAGTTTCGCCTCAACTCGTTTTATACTTAGCCTCATCTCGCCCGCCCTTCTAAACCTCTCCTTGCCTACCCCGCCCCACCTCGTTCCATTTCCTGCTTCTACCCATCCTCCTCACATCTCGATTTCCTATCTTCCTCTCTCCCTCCCTCTCCATCTCTCTCCTTCTGTCCCCCTCACTCTCTCTCTCATCCTCCTCGTCTCCCTCTCTCTCTTCCTCTCTCTCTTTCTCTCTCTCCCTCTCTTCTTTACCTCTCTCTCCCTCTCTCCTGTTCTCCAGTTCTCCACCCCTTCCTAGTCACTCTTCGCAACTGCTCCTAGCTCCTAACAACCACGCCTTCTGAACCACGACCACACTCTCTAGATGGTGTGTGTGTGTGTGTGTGTACACTCATCAGCGCCTTGAGTGCTGCTCGCAAACAGTCTATCGTTTATCTCGACACATTTTCTGTTCGTGTTTTCAATTTTGTGAGATACGAGGTCGTGAAAAATCTATAATATTCATGAACCTGAAGCATAAATGTTTTTGAGACGTGTAATTCCTTGTTTCGTTATTCAGAGGATCAAGAACTCAATTGAATTCAAAATTTAAGGTATTTTATTTCATAACATTTTCACTTTTTTGTAATAAAAATATAACGATATAGTGAATGTTTACATGCATATCATTAAAAAAAAATGCATTCTACATGGTGATGAGCTTTCACAATTCAGAAAACCACCGAATTAAAATTATTATTCATTTAATTAATATTCAGTTTGATCTTCCTATATTGAAGTGTTGTATGAGCATTTACCTGATGATATTAGCATGCTAGTTGTGATAATTTTGTGCTGAATTAATTTTGTAGTTCAAATAAATTAAATTTATTACCGACTGATATTCACTCAATCACAAGGGCAGTACGCAATTGGTATACAACGTAGAATGTAGAACCATATCGCTTGCAGTTATAGAATTTATAATCCAATTTTGTGGGGGATACTATGCGCTAAATGTATGCAAATGTCATTACACTTGTAACAGAAATTCGTTAAATTATTAAGTTGTTAATTCAAATGGATTGAACTTGGAGAAAATTAATAACTGCTCTGATATGTTTTAGATGACTGTAATAGTTTTTTCTTAAGGAAATTACTTTTCTAGTTAATAAATATTAAGCTAATATATAATTACAAAAATCATCTTTTCTTCTCAATGCAATTAAATTTTGTCCCTGAGTCTTATTAATGTTCTAATACACTTCATGCGGATAATATACATTACGAAGTTATATATTTCTTAGATCTGAAATTATCCCGTTAGCCGATTAACCATGTCGTTAGAAAGCACAATTCTAACTAATTTAATTTAATTTACATTATGTCTTAGTTTGTAGACGTCAATCTGTACTGTTTAAGCCATGCTTAACTGCATTTAGCAGAATGTGAGCAATTTATAAATCGTACACAAAATTAAAATACAAACACCCTTTAAAAAAATTCCATCTCACCTGAGAAGTTTCTTGCGAAGAGCGATCAAGGCTGCGGCTTCTTCCTTCTCTCCTATGACTTCCCCACTTCCCGCCTCGGCCGCTTCCACATCCCGCCCCATTCGCGTCACCCCCGCCCCCGCCCCCGTCTTCGCCGCCGCCCCTGCCCTATCCCCAGCTCGGGCGGCGTCGGTGGCGGGCGACATCTGCCCTCATGAATATTGACGACGCCTGTAATTGCATGCCGGCCCGCGCCCGCGCCCGCGCCCGCCGCCCCCACGGCTCGCGCCGCCCCGCCGCACATGCCCGCCGCGCGCCGCCGCCTCTGTCTTCACGCCGCCTTCCTTCGCCATGGCCCCCTGGCGCCGCCCCCGACCCGCCGCGCCGCCCGGATCTAGATTGGTTGATTATTGCGTGTTTCCCGGCGCGTCAACTACTATGATCGTTAGACCCGCAGTTGTAGTGCAAGTTTTATCTCTGGATGTGGCGGTGTCATTTCTACCTGCGATGGAGATACGATGCCGACCTACTCGTGGGATTCCCGCGTTTACCCCCGTCTGGTATTTCCACGTGCGGGGCGCCGTGCCCTCCCAACTGGGAAGCTCCCGACTGGTCTCACGACGTCTGTGCAAGTATAGTGCACATAAATGTAAGTATGTGTGTGCGTGTATGAGTAAAGGGAGAGGAGGGGAGGAAGTCAAAGAAAGAAAGATCGCCCGCGATTCGTTTGTGAAGGTACTGTTCCAGAATTCGCGTGATATTAATCGGAGAGACCACGGAAAGCACTATCAGAGCAGTCGGGCACTAGAATTCTCCTGCAAACAGTGACAAAAGTGTTTATCACTTTCAACATTACTGATATTTTCATTAAACAACAATTTTTACTGACCCTGACCACTTAGAAGTAACTGTGCGTAGTAAGGAGGAAAGTTGCAAGTTCCATGATCTCAAGTTTTGTTTTAGCTCGAGAAAAAACTTTAGGACATTCACAGGAAATTCGAATTGTACTATTATGATACGTGCCTGTTGGAAACTCAAAATCATATTCTACCTTCTAAAGTCAATAACATATTCTCTATTCCATCTTCTTATTAAACTGAATTCCTGGGATTTCCACTGTTTGCTAGTCAATAGCTGTCCATCTGTCGTCTCAAATTCTACTCTTTTCTTATACAAACTCTTTGACCTCTACATTGTTTTCATTCTTCCTTGTTCCAACTTTCCCACAATGATAGTGCTTCAATCATCTTGCCGTCAGGTGTATTTTTGTAGTCTTCCTAGATGTAGACAAAACCATTGGCATCGATGCCATCAATATGCTTTGTACACATTTATACCTTGGTCCCTATCTCACCCCATCCTTTGCAAGAGCCATCTTACCGCTGCCGTGAACTATGCCAACATCAATTTGACCTTTGCATCTGAACTTCACTATCACTTTCTAATTGCTCATCACACCAACCCCTACCTTGGTCACCTTAACTTCCTTATGATTGCTACTGCGTTGTTACTATGTGGCGTGCCTTATCATGGCCACCCCACATCCCCCTCTATCACAACTATCAGCTTCAATTTCGTTTCTAAATCTTTCTACAGCTTCTCCACTTTCACCTCTACCTTCATCTTTATCTCTTCTTCACATTCACTTCCATTATAACTTTTAATTTTACCTTCACATTATCCATCCATTACCTTCGTTTTTACGATTACTAACGTATCTCCCTGCCCCTCCACATTCACCTTCACCTTCACTTTAACCGCAAACTTCACCTTCACTGTCACCACCACCACGCCTATTACTAACCCGACAACCAACCTCACTATCAACACCAACAACACCAGCAACACCGCCAACACCGCCAACACCGCCAACACCGCCAACACCGCCAACACCGCCAACAC